>JAFMOD010000056.1:1549756-1591492 GCA_019802435.1 Corydoras maculifer | reverse complement strand
CACACACACACACACACACACACACACACACACGCTATATACAAAATTTTCGCTCTTGATGATGAATGGCTGCTGCCTGAGCGACAAAAAGGAATAGAGCTAAAGTTAAGGTTTACGCTCGACAGTCACTGTTCTAAGTTCGTGTTTCGACGTTTTATCTTTGCAAATCCTAAAAAGACACAACAAGAACTTTGAAGTGTTGGAACCAGGTTCAGCCTCCCATCGCCGGTTTTCGGCTTTGTTCGTAGCCAAAGCGTTTCTCTTCGCAAAGTAAAGAAAATGGAGAGAAGCGGACTGGCATTGGAAGAGCTAAAAGTTCGTCTGAGTGTTTGTGGTAAGTAACATTTAACTAATGTTTCATGTCGTTTGTTAGTTTAAGACTTTTATTTTTAGTTCTATCAAAGCCGAGTGAGTCTTTTAGCTGTTAGCTGTTTCATAGCCGCAGCTATAAGTATCCAGGTAACTTCGGCTAATTCCGTCAAACAGCTTCGGTAGGAATCGGAATGCAACGTTATGGCAACTATTGAGCTTTTAAAAGTATATTTAGCTGGAGTCTTGTCCTTTTATTAATTGGGTTAATCGAGACTGATGAATTTAGCCACACATAACTTTATTAAAGACTTGTGCGAACGACATTTTTAGAATTAGTTGAACTCAAAATGTTAATGATTCGTCAGCCACCATAACTTACTACACATTTAACTTTAAGAGGAACATTTTAAGATGAACGTGGCAATATTTCGAACATTGTGTTGGTACATAACGTTTCTCTTATTCTGCCCCTTTAAATGCTCAGTGGGAAGGATCCTGGGTCACCAAGTTAAATCCCCCAGCCATTTTGGGCTCTTGAGCAAGACCTCAATCATGTTTGTATTGTATTTCACTCTGAACATTCATTCATTCATTATCTTCTGCTTTATCCTCTATTAGGGTCGCGGGGGGGTTCCCCATGCCCATCCAGGGGAGAACGTCTCGGGCACTCGGCAGATACACCCAGGACAGGGCGCCAATCTATCGTTGGGCACACACTCACTCACACAAACACACTGTACATGGGGCAATTTGGAGAACTCAATTGTCTTGATCCATGTTTTTGGACAGTGGGAGGAAACCAGAGAACCCAGAGGAAACCCACGCGGACATGGGGAGAACATGGAAACTCCACCCAGATGGGGATTCGAACCGAGAATTCCTAGTGCTGACAGGCGAACTAACCACTTTGCTCACCATAAAGCCACCCACTCTGAACATTGTAAATTTAATTTAGTGATATCAGCATTTGTTTTTTTGGTGTTGGATATTTGATTTAATTAAAACAGTTATAATTGTCAATATCTCTTATCTTATTATCTTCCCCTTAATCCTATACTAAAGTAATGTGGGGGGGGGGTAATAAGGAAAGAGACGATTGAACATTTTAATGGTACAATTATTGTCTAAAAAATTATCACGATAATTATAAAAAATTAACTTTACCAAAATGTGCCAAAGATCACAATGCACGACTCTTTATGTTTATTCGATGTAAACACGAAGGTCTTTTGCTAAATGTTGACACAAAATATACTTTAAAACACAAAATATTAAAAAAAATGTAAATATTAAAAAATATTAAGGGTAAAAAATAAATCTTCGGCCTCTTACATATTGCCATATCCATTAGAAAGAAAGAAAAAATTCCTATAAGGACAAAGTAAACAGACAAGCGTGCAGCAAGTTAAACTTTTTTTTTTGTTTCCTTGAGAGACACTTGATTTAATGTTCTGGCTACTGGCATAATGCATTTGTTTCTCACGAATGTTGTGATGATAATGTTGAGGCGCTCTTAGGATTAATTATTTGTAGTGTTTTTAATCATGATTAATTGTCTCAATGATTGTCTACCCATGACCATCCAGGGCACTGTGTGCGCTGTTGAGAAACTAAACACCGTTTCCTGTATTGAATCAACACAGGACATGACTTCTGGTATTGTAATCCACATAGTTTCAAAGTTTTCTTTAAAGTTTTTTGTTCTCCAGACAGACATGAGTGCATGAACATCTCCAATTCAGCCATGTTTCAAGCTGAAAGATTTACAGGGCTGAGAGGTTGCTTTATATACACATCCACATCTATATACACTAGTGTAGTGTTGTGCAGTTGTTACCTTTTTGGGTCACTTGTTAATAATTGTTTTATTTTAAACTAGACCACAGTTCATCACACTGAAGATGGGAACAGGGGAGCAGATGTGGCTGAGCCCATGTGGCTAAACTGGTGCTGAGAACAGGAAGAATGCATTTGTCACTCATTGGCAGTAGACATTGTTTCCTGGCCTTCTTGGTCCTCTGTGCTGTTGCGCTGCTGCTAATCCCCACTTTCCAAACAACACGCCGACGAGCCAAACTGCCTCAACCCCTTCCCCAAGCCAGAACCTCTTGGGCGGAGAATGCCACTGGCCATAAGGTTGCTACACATGCCAAGAAAGCCAGCAACCCCAAACTGCGCTCTCAGAGTGTGAGATTCCACGGGGTGCACCGGGAATTTTCACATCCCATTTCACTTGGCTCCCGATCCAAGGAGCCATTGGAGTTTAAAGATATTTTTATTGCTGTGAAAACCACCAGGAAGTATCACAAGTCTCGTCTGGAGCTGCTCTTTCAGACTTGGGTGTCGAAAGCCAAAGAGGAGGTAGGGCATGATTTAGGACATGGTAACAAGTCAGCAACTCTTTATCTGTAACATCACTTAGAAACGTTCTGATAAATGTATTTAGGGTAGAACTTGTGCTTGTACTGAACTTTACCCACAATTTTGGGGTGTTTCACTGTCAAAAGATTATTGTTAAATTGTCCCCATCACCCATGTGCAATAGAAATTCAAGAAAAGAAAGTCTTCCGGTACCAAATGATTAATTTCTTCGCCATAGTAAATGTTTCATAGCTTTCTAACATTTGCTGCAACTTGCAATGAGAAGATTATGAAAGCAGATTTTTAAATACCAGCTTATCTAACATCTTAAAAATCATTACAACAGATGACTCTTTATGTTTTAATGCCAGATCTGTTTTTCAGAAAGCTGTTTATGTGTAATTAATAGACTCTGCAATTCCATCAGCAATGTCCTCAGTGCTGCCCCTGCATTTCTGGCTTTCTAATACTTATGGAAATTTTGGCCAATATAATTAATTAACCCTTTCAACGTCAAACTGGTTTACAAAATGTCAGTGCATTACTTCTATTGTGATGCTTGGTACTTGTTACCTGGTGGCAAATCAAACATTCTTGTCAGATCCACTAGCTGTAGCCAAACTTAGCAACAACAAGGAAGACTCAGTAACATCACAGTTATGATCCATTCATTGATCTGTGTGTGGATCTTCAGGGAAGGAGGTTCAGCTGGTTCTTCTCTCTCACATACTGTGGCTGCAGTGTGGAAGCATGCCATTTAAAACTAAACAGTAACATGGCATCTTTTAGCCTGTTCTTTTTGACATAATCAGTAGGATGAACCCAAACTGCATAAAGACCTTTGTGTACTGTATGTGGTGAAGTGGTCCTGATTGATGTATATCAGCCCTAATGCCACTCTGGGTTGAGAAACTATGGAGACTTTAAACCTTTCATTTGCAGTGACCAACCAAAGACAAACACAACAGTACTCACCGAATATCGCTTAAGAATTTGGCTTGTATTAAAGAAACCAGCCTTGTGACCTGAAGGTTCACAATTCGAGTCCTGGTCCCACCAAGTACCATGGCTGAAGTGCCCTTGGCCAAGACACGTAACTCCAATTGCCCATGAGGCTGCCCACCGCTTCGGGCCCATGTGGTCACTTTATTCAATGTGTAAAGTTAAATGTGGAGGACAAATTCTTCTGTTTGTAAGCACTGTAGACAAAATAGATCACTTTAACTTTATTTCTTCAGTCTTTCTTGAAGTAAGAGTCTGGGTTCAGCTGTTTAGGAGCTCTTATTTCATTCCTTGTTGTTATGTCTTTGCTGTTTTCTGTACCTAAAACTAATCATATGCTGCCTCCTTTTCTGTAGACATTCATTTTCACAGATGGTGAGGATAAGGAACTGAGAATAAAAGCAGCAGGTATTACATGTCATTAATATAATGTAGTCGATAAGATCTGCCAGTTTACTTGAATTATACTCATCTTTTATTTAAGCTTAACATCTTTCCGTCTTTTTCTCGAGGTGGAAATGTCATTAACACCAACTGCTCAGCTGCTCACACACGCCAGGCCCTGTGCTGTAAGATGTCTGTGGAATATGACAAATTTATCGAGTCACAGAAGAAGTTGAGTTTCAGAAAACCTTTAAAAGATTTGTATTGCCCATAATAATGTTCTTTAATAATGTTCTGCGCAATGAGGACGAATGTTAAATGATGACGTTTTCAGAAACATTGTTTTATTTCCCCATCATCTGCTTTTCTCTAGATGGTTTTGTCATGTGGATGATGACAATTATGTGATACTCCCGAGTCTGCTGCGGTTGCTGTCTTCCTACTCCCACACACAAGATGTGTACCTGGGGCGACCCAGTCTGGATCACCCTATTGAGGCTGCAGAGAGAGTTAAGAGTGATGGATCGGTAGGCTTATGTTGATTTTATTATTACAGTGGAACCTCGAGATACGATTTTGATTCGTTCCAGACCCGAGCTCGTAAGTCGATCTACTCATATCTCGAACGAATTTTCCCCATATAAAATAAAGTAATTGGTTCTAACCCAATATAAAGTCCCAAAGTTACCCTAAATGCTGAAAAAGACATGTTATGAATTTATAAATGTACATGAAACACGTATACGTAAACAATAAAATAAATAATGAAATGATAAATGCAGAAAAGATATCAATAAAATGTATGTAAAGCAATGGTAAATGTACAGAATATTACCTGGGTGGCTAACGACTGTGGCTAACCGAGTGCTAATTCGAGCGCCACATGACATGGAGTTTTTCCTTCAATATTTTGTGCGCTTTAAATGCTCGTGGATTTTCTGAGTAGTAGACAAGCAGTGGCTTCACCTTGCAGTCGCCCAACGCATTCGCACACAATGCAAGGGTAAGACGGTCCTTCATGGGCTTATGACCTGGCATCTGTTTCTCCTCGGCCGTGATGTAAGTCCTACGGGGCTTTTTTTTTCCCAAAACAGACAAGTTTTATCGCAATTAAATACTTGCTGCGAGATGTAGCCTTCTTCTTCTATTAACTTGGCGAAAATTACTAAACTCGCTAGCTACAACACTCCCGAGACGAGCCTTTGTTAAGCGCTGTGATGCGTGCGAATGGTCGAGATCATGGTGTACACACTTTCTGCTGTTCTCGTCCAAGTAGTGGCTGAGGCAACTCCCCATTTTCCCACGCTGGCAATTATGGTTCCTATTCCGAGTGAGAATGGAAAGATCTGATTTCGCACGATCATCGTCGATAGGTTTTGGCTATTAAGCTCGACTCGTAACTTGAATTGTCGCTAGTAAAACGAACAAATTTCGCTCTCGCTGCTGCTCGTACCTTGAATTACTCGTATGTAGAGTAGCTTGTATCTCGAGGTTCCACTATATTACTGCACATTGACGCAGCTATTGGTGACCCACTTCAGGAAAGCTTTATCATAAATATGGCATATATGTACTGTTAATGCTGCCCTGCCACTCAAGAAGGATAAATGCCCCACTGAACTGTAATTGTCCTTACAAGAATACTTCCTTAATCAACTGCACCAGAGAGTTTTTCCTTTCAACGATCTATCGGGCCTGCTAATTGGTACTTCTGAAGCTTAAAAAACGCTATCTTAATATAATAACACAGAGTAGTCTGCATGTCCTCCTGCAGGTGCCTGTGTGGATCTTTGTGGTGGTGGTCTTGAGTCCTGCTCTTTTAATGCAGAATTTGTTTTTCCAGGTCTCCGTAAAGTTCTGGTTTGCCACTGGAGGCGCTGGTTTTTGTATCAGTCGAGGTCTAGCACTCAAGATGAGCCCATGGGCAAGGTACTTAATACTTTCGTGGCTTAGAAAAGATCTTTCTTGCTTTTCTTTTTTGTTGTCCATCGTTTGGATTGACTCAGCACCATCACTTGTCATTCTAGTCTTGGGAACTTTATTACTACAGCGGAGAAGATACGTCTTCCTGACGATTGCACCATCGGTTACATTATTGAGGCCCTGCTTGAGATTCCATTAACGCATACACTCCTCTTCCATTCACATCTGGAAAACTTACAAAGGATGCCGGCTGAAGATGTCCTTAAACAGGTGTGTGTGTATGATTTGTATTGTATTTTACCCAAGCCTATGTAAAATACGAGGGAAAGGCATCATGGGGTATAAATGTGGTAAGTTATAAACATAGCTTTCTTGCTGTGATGACCCATAAAGGAAAGAGCTTAAAATAATCTATGACTCAACTAATTTTGTTTCTATTCTGCTTTTGTCTCAGCAAACGTACTCATGCCATCGCCTCAAAATTCATTGAACCCTTAATTCATTGAAGGATTAATTTACTATTTATTTTTAATTGTTTTTCTAGGTGACCCTTAGTTATGGTGGTTTCCAGAACAGGAGGAATGTGGTCCCTATTGCAGGAATGTTCTCGCTGATGGAGGATCCTTCAAGGTAATGATTCGTTAGATAACATCATGACATCTTAAACCATTACTGCAAAATGATTACCAACATTCACACAAGTTTATTTTATAAGCATTTCATCCAAAGTCAGGTGAAACTGGTTTTCTAGACAAGACCAATATTAATAAAATAAGATAAATTTTATTAAAAAAAATAAGTTTTAGCTTAAATGTCAGTCCATCCTGACTTATGCTAATAAATTAGTATTAAATAACTGTCCTTATTAATACATGTTAATTGTGTAGTATTTGTATTTTACTATAAATTAAAACTTGTATTTAAGCCCCTGTTGCTAATAGGCTGCAATATTGTGGTTATGTTTAAAATTAATTAATTATATATTTTTTTATATTGTAGATTTTGTGGACAGAAATTGTTTGTACTCATAGTAATCTTTTTCCTCTTTATAGATTTAAGACTATCCATTGCTTACTTTATCCAGAGACTGAGTGGTGTTTTCACCGCATTCATCACTAAATGCCACAATGGAAGACAAAACAAAGGCTGGCTTCTTCTCATTTCTTCAACATCAACATTCAGAAAGGTTTTAGTTTGCTGGCTGTTTGCCTTGAAACATTTTAAACACTATATTATACTTTATTGAATTTTAAGATGACGTCTTTGCATATATGATACTGAACTGTCAGGTTGTATTATTTATTTTATTTTATTTTTGTTATTTTCAGTTAGTTATAGTACAAATGCTGAATTAATGGATTTTTAACCATATAGCTTGGTTATTCTGCTTAAGCTTTAAACATTTAAACTCTCAAGCATGCAGGAAACAAATTTTAGTCCTGCAAACAATCATTTGCCCAGTTGCTGGAATGGCGTGCCAACTAAATTCATGTTTCTTTTAAAATGTAGTGCTACACATTTTTTTCTCAGCTATGAACAAAGGTAGCAAAGTGAAATGAGATGTCGAAATGTGATTTCTCATGTGTGTATATGAAGTTTCAAAGCATTCCAGTAGATAACCGAGCTGTAATGAACTGTCAAAGGGAGCAACCCAGTTAAGTAAGAGAGAGTTACCTCATCCACCATACTTCCAGCACTTTGGGGCTCTTAAGGAAGCTTTGCATGGGACATGATGAAGATGAGCGCATCATTTATGCAGTGAGAACATGGTTATGTACATAAGAGTTAATACTGGCCGAGAATACATGCACTTTAATTCATAAAAAGTTGATAAAGTCTATGAACAGGGTTTAATAGAAACTTTAAGTAGGTCATTACATTTTTGAGCAAGCATTGTATTTTATTTTGTACAGAGGCTGCAAGTCACAAAGTTATAATGTAGCTCTGCTGACTTTAACTGACCAATGAAAACTGTACCAAAGCAGGGTGTACTGCCTCTTACAATAAATGAAGAAAACCCATTTAATTAGTTCATTTAACTTGTATTGTACTTTGTTTAAAAGTCCAAAAAATTTAATAGCTATGTCATACAAGTCGAAAGATTTGTTTTTTAAACTTGTTTTTGCTCACAATTATTGTGTGTTTTCACTGCAGGACAGTGATTATGTGATAAGGACGACGCAGAGGTCTTGTGTTTCTTTTGTGAACACTGACAAAATCCTATCTGTCTTTAATATATGTGACCAGAAAGAATTTCAACTTAAAAAGCTTAAAATGCTGCCACATTCTATTTCCAACTGACGTTATCTTTACTTTTTTTCTAAAAATAAAAAATACAGTGTTGATTTCATTTCTTATGTGTGCTCTATGTATTCTGAAACTATATTACATGTACTACTAAAGTTTATACGGGGAAAATAATACCAGAGACATTGATTTGGGTTAATATTCATTTCTATTTATTTTATTCGCAGTGAGGGGCACGGTGGCTTAGTGGTTAGCATGTTCGCCTCTCAGCACTAGGGAGTTTCCATGTTCTCCCCGTGTCCGTGTGGGTTTCCTCTGGGTTCTCCGGTTTCCTTCCACAGTCCAAAAACAGGGTTTAAGTCAATTGAGTCCTCCAAATTGCCCCATATAGTGTGTGTGTGTGCCCTAGTCTGTGTGAGTGTGTGCCCAGCGATAGATTGGAGCCCTTTCCTGGGTGTATCTGCCCAGCGCCCGAAACTTCCTCCCCTGGATGGGCATGGGGAACCCCCCGCGACCCTAATAGAGGATAAAGCGGAAGATAATGGATGTATGTATAAAAACAAGTTGTTTTTTTTTCAAATTGCGGTATAAGTTGCTGAAATAATGTGGAAAAAATTTGTTTTTATACGTGTTTATATTGAAAAGAGGCGGCACAGTGGCTTAGTGGTTGGCATGTTCTCTTCTCAGCGCTTGGGATTCCCGTTTCAAATCCCAATCTGGGTGGAGTTTCCATGTTCTCCCCGTGTCCACGTGGGTTTCCTCCGTGTACTCCGGTTTCCCCCCACAGTCCAAAAACATGGATCAAGATCAATTGAGTTCTCTAAATTGCCCCATATAGAGTGTGTCTGTGTGAGTGTGTGCCCAGTGATAGATTGGTGTCCTGTCCTGGGTGTATCTGCCCGGCGCCCGAGACGTTCTCCCCTGGATGGGCATGGGAAACCCCACCGCGACCCTAATAGAGGATAAAGCAGAAGATAATGAATGAATAGATATATTGAAAAGTAAACATAATTATCATGACGGTATGTAATGGACTTTGTACTGTGGAGTCTTTGCAACGCATTATGACGTAATAATAATTCGCGTTGCCAAGTCTAATATAGCACATTGGACCTAATATCTAATATTTATTAGCAGAAATAACCTATATCTTAACTCTGAAATGATATAGTAACGTTAAATGCCATCGACCTTTGTTCGTGAACTTCGTTCAGTCTCGGAGTCGCTGGCTTGCTCCCCGCCTCTCTGAGTGAACACGCCGCTCTGCAGAGCGCCTCACCCCGCCGCAGCACCGAGCTACCACCGCCGTTTAAACAGCGAGCAGCGGCGCTACGTTTTGAACTAATTAATCAACTGCATCTGTCTTTATGTTTCAGCAGAGTTTTCAACATTCGTCGTCGTTGTGATTTTACTTCTAAACCATGGAAATTAAGTTCACTGGAAAACGCGCACTCGTGACCGGAGCCGGGAAAGGTAACGCCGCCGAACCTTAAAGAAGCAGCAGCTCACATTTAACACATTAAACTCACAACAACACAAATGAACATCTGGAGCTAACAACCACATTTAAAGCATCATTAAAGCACCCGTCCATTATCTTTCACTTTTTCCTGGGTTAGGGTCGCGAGGGCCTCACACACACACTTTATATGAGGCAATTTGGAAAATTCAATTGACCTTGATACAGGTTTTTGGACTGTGGTAGGAACCCGGAGGAAACTCACGTAGACACGGGGAGAACATGGAAACTCCACCCAGATGGAGATTCAAACCGGGAATCCCTAGTGCTGAGAGGAGAACATGCCAACCACTAAACCACCATTAAAGCCCATCATTACAGCACTCACCCATCCATTATCTATCGCTTTATCCTCTACTTGGGTCCTGGGGGGGGGGGGGCAATATATCGCTGGGCACACACTTACTCACACAGACACACTCTGTATGGGGAAATTTGAAGAATTCAATTGACTTGATCCAGGTTTTTGTACTGTGGGAGGAAGCCAGAGAACGCGGAGGAAACCCACACAGACACGGGGAGAACATGGAAACTCCACCCAGATGGGGATTGGAACCAGGAATAGATACACCCAGAACAGGGTGCCAATCTATCGCTGGGCACACACTCACTCACACGGACATAAACACACTCTATATGGAGCAATTCGGAAAATTCCATTGACCTTGATCCATGTTTTTAGATTTTGTTCTTCCCATGTCAGCGTGGGCTTTCTCTGGATCCTACGGTTTCCTCCCACAGTCCAAAAACATGGTTTCAAGTTGAATTGGCTGCTCTAAATTGCCCCTGTATAGTGTGTGTGGTTGTGTGTTTGTGTCTGGGTTAGTGTGTGCCCAGTGATTGATTGGCGACCTCTACTGGGTGCATCTGTGCAGCGCACGAAACATTGTCACCTGCACGCATCTGCAATTACACAACAGGATAAAACATGGGAATGTTAAGTAAACCAGTAAAAATGATTCTTTTGGAGCCAATGAATTAAACACACTAATATTTATCTGCACGCAGGTATTGGACGAGCCACAGCTCTCGCTCTGGCACGGTGTGGCGCAGAGGTTATTGCACTTACACGTACCCAGGCTGACTTGGATACTCTTGTACAGGAGGTAGGTCATTGGTCATGTATCCAAATATCTCTAATACAGTTTTTCACATCTCTGCATCATAATTAATTTTAAATGATTGTTTTCTGTACCGCAGTGTCCGTCCATCAAGCCTGTGTGTGTGGACTTGGCGGACTGGGATGCTACGGAACAGACCTTAAAACATGTGGGCCCTGTTGACCTGCTGGTGAACAATGCAGGCTGTGCAATGTTACAGCCCTTTCTTGACATTACACAGGACAGCTTTGACATGTATAAACAATTTCAGTATTATTTTTTCCTATGGTTAAATATAAATATACACACAGTATCAGGCAAAAGTCGGGACCCCCCCCCCCCTTTGCTCTATTGTCTATTTCCTCCACTTACCCTATAGATGATTTGTAGTTTTCCAATTACAATTTTACAATTTATGACTGTAGTCCATCTATGTTCTTGTTTTTAGTAGTCCCCTGCTGGTTCTCTGTTCTCTACAGGTATCATTTGGGTGGTGGATTGTTTATTGTCAGTTCTGCAGTGACACTGATGTGGTGAGGGTGCTTTAGTGCAGCAGTGCTGCTGTAGTTTCATTTCTCCACCTCAGTGACACTGCTGGGATAGGAATAATGCACCAACCAAATAACCCCTGCTCTGTGGTGCTACTATTGGGGTTCTGACCATTAGAACAGAGTAAAGGGGACGTACATAGTATGTACTGTAGAACAAACAGATGGACTACAGTCTGGAATTGTAGAACTACAAAGTCCATCTCTACAGTCGGTGGAACTGAGGACATGGGCAATAAGTGGACAATAAGGAGGCGTGTCCAACCGTTAATATATATACTTTTTACTTTATGCCTCATGACACTAACTGTGATTACAGGTCTTTCAAAGTAAACGTGAAAGCTCCACTGCAAGTTTCACAAGTAAGTAAACAAAGCAAAGAAACATTTAATACATCGATTGCTCGGCTATTAAAATATCTTCCGCTTTATCTTATTTTAGGGTCGGGGGGGGGGCGGTTTCTGGGGGGGTTCCGCATGCCCATCGGGCGCTGGGCAGATACACCCAGGACAGGATGCCAATCCATCGCTGGGCACACACTCACTCACACAGACACGCTCTATATCGGGGCAATTTGGAGAACTCAATTGACTTGATCCATGTTTTTGGACTGTAGGAGGAAACCGGAGAACCCAGAGGAAACCCACACAGACATGGGGAGAACATGGAAACTCCACCCAGATGGGGATTCGAACCGGGAATCTCTAGCGCTGAGAGGAGAACATGCTAACCACTAAGCCACCGTGCCGCCTGGCTATTAAAATGATAATTTAAAAAATGTTGAAATGTAAAATCTTTGTTTTCCATGAAAAACAGATCGTGGCTAAAGGAATGAAAGCCAGAGGAAGTGGAGGCTCTATTGTGAATGTTTCCAGCCAGGCTGCACAGTGTGCCTTCAAAGACCATGCTGTATACTGTGAGCAGACTGATATACTTTATTAATTTATTCACTGGCAGTGATATATATATATATTTATATATATGTATATATTGCATATAAATTAATTTTTTAAACCAAGCTTTACACTTGTGTGTTTGATTGTTCTCACTTTATTCTAATCTTGTAACAAAAGCTGCTGAAGTCTATCCTTACATTAGAGATATCCTAAAGTAAATGCACAAGGTCGTCTTGCACTTTGTATGGCGTAATCTTGCACTACATTCGTGCACTTTGTGATAAATCCTCACCCCATGGCCTTTAACATTCACAAGTTCATGACACTGAGCCGAGATCTCAGATTTTTATGGTGGTTTGTTTGCTGTTGTGTAATGTAAATTATAAATAATTTACACCTCATTGATTATTTAGTGCTTGTTTTTTTTATCTATAGTAATTTATCCGGTAATAAATGTGTTCACCTTGTGACAGTGCACTTTTCCCAAAGATGTTTAAGGAATCATTGATGGTCCCACTTAATTGTATATATCAATATATAAATATATTCATTCATTCATTATCTTCTGCTTTTTCCTATACTAGGGTCGCGGAGGGGTTCGCCATGCCCATCCAGGGGAGAACGTTTCGGGCGCTGGGTAGATACACCCAGAACAGTGCGCCAATCTATCACTGGACACACACTCACTCACACACACACACACACACACACTCTCTATATGGGGCAATTTGGAGAACTCAATTGACTTGATCCATGTTTTTGGACTGTGAGAGGAAACCGGAGAACCCGGAGGAAACCCACACGGACACGGGGAGAACATGAAAACTCCACCCAGATGGGGATTCGAACCGGGATTCTCTAGAGCTAAGAGGCGAACGTGCTAACCACCAAGCCACCTTATATACAGTAAATATATAATATATAAAATGTATTTATAATTGTATGTAAAATATAATTTTTGTCTGTGTTATTAAAGGTGCCACCAAAGGAGCTCTCGACATGCTGACCAGGGTGATGGCTTTAGAACTTGGGCCATATCAGGTAAATACTATCATGGAATAGATCACTCTGTAAGCTTTTACAATAAATGTATGATAAGGGTAGGCTGTGATCCTTACACACACACACACACACACATACACACACACACACACACACACACATACACACATATATATATATATATATATATATATATATATATATATATATAGGGCGGCACGGTGGTTTAGTGGTTAGCACGTTCGCCTCTTAGCGCTAGGGATTCCCGGTTCGAATCCCCATCTGGGTGGAGTTTCCATGTTCTCCCCGTGTCTGCGTGGGTTTCCTCCGGGTTCTCCGGTTTCCTCCCACAGTCCAAAAACATGGATCAAGTCAATTGAATTCTCCAAATTGTGATTGTGTACCCAGCGATGGATTGGCGCCCTGTCCTGGGTGTATCTGCCCAGCGCCCGAAATGTTCTCCTCTGGATGGGCATGGGGAACCCCACCGCGACCCTAATAGAGGATAAGCGGGAGATAATGAATGAATATATATATATACTGTATATATACTGTATATATACACACACAACTATTTTACTCCATTTTACTTTAACTATTGTTTTCTAATGGTCAGGACCCCAATCAGCAATCACTGCAGAACTGAAAATAAACAATCCACCACCCAAATGATACCTGTTCTGTGATTATCCTGAACAGTAGAGGACAGGGAACCAACAGGGGACTAACAAAAAAGAATAACACAGATGTTCTACAGTCTGTAATTGTAAGACAACAAAGTCTGTCTATATGGTAAGTGGAGAAAATAGAGAATGGAACAGGAAGGGGGCGTGTCCAAACTTTTTTTGATTGGTACTGTATACTTAGAATATAATGTAAAGGTTGTTTTTTATTTCTTTGAATTAATTTTTCTGTGATTATACCCTTACAGATTAGAGTGAATTCTGTAAATCCCACTGTGGTTATGACGGACATGGCAAAAATAGGATGGAGTGACCCTGTGAAGGCCAAGACCATGACATCACGTATCCCGATGGGCAAATTTGCTGGTGAGACATTGTCTTATTTCTGTTTAGCTTAGAGTTTGGTAAAAGAATATAGTCTAATTTTAAAATGTGTATATCTTTTTTTTTGTAGAAATTGAAGATGTTGTCAATTCCATACTGTTTCTACTCAGTGACAAGAGTGCCATGACCAATGGAGTGACTCTGCCAGTAGATGGAGGTTTTCTGGCTTGTTAGGTCTGTCCTGGGTCTATCTGCCCAGCGCCCGAGACGTTCTCCCCTGGATGGGCATGGGGAACCCCACCGTGACCCTAATAGAGGATGAAGCGGAAGATGAATGAATGAATGAATATTGACTGTACTCATTTCTACATAATATTTTGTTGTGTAATCGGTCATGAATGAAAAGTATTTCTATAAGTTACTCATTTTAGAGTGTTTTATAATTCATTTTTGAAAAACTGGACCTTCAGGAAAATCTTAATACATTTTTTAACAATAAAGATGCAGATTAACACAAATGTTTTTAAAAATTTTTAACAAAAAATATTTCCCCAACAGGTTTGCTCACAGGTTTTATTGCCAGTTGTGTTTTCAATGAGTTCTATAGAACTTAAAAAAGGGAAATGAATGGATGAATGAATAAATGTTTAAATGACCACAACTTCACAGACTTCATAATAAATGTTTAACCTGCTGATTTGAAGCTGCAGTTATAAAAAACATGGAGACTTCTTCTGAAGAAAGTTTATTTTTTGTGGCTGTACTGTCCGAGTGGGGATGACTGAACGTAGGTGAGAATGGCGTTCTGAAGGTAACTGGTTCTTTGTAGATCATCCTCACGAATCCTCTGGATCTCATTGTCACGCATGCGGAGACGCTCCTGTAGAGATGAGATCTCACTGTCTTTGTCCAGAAGAGCTTCTCGGTGGGTGGTGCCATGTTCTGTGAGACACATGGACATGACAACATGTTCACAATCTTTATCTAGCCGCCACTACAATTGTAGTACTATAAAAGACTAGTTTTCTTAAATTAGGGCATGTCTGCGTGGGTTTCCTCCGGGTTCTCCGGTTTCCTCCCACAGTCCGAAAACATGGATCAAGTCAATTGAGTTCTCCAAATTGCCCCATATAGAGTGTGTATGTGTGAGTGAGTGTGTGCTCAGCAATAGATTGGTGCCCTGTCCTGGGTGTATTCGCCCAGCATCCGAGACCTTCTCTCCTGGATGGACATGGGGAACCCCCCCCCCCACCCCACCGTGACCCTAATATAGGATAAAGCGGAAGATAATACATGGATAGTTTTCTAAAATTTACAAAAGTGCATGAGAGGCCGTAAATATATTATGGTAACAGTTATAAAGCAATCTGAACCAAAATAAGCTATATACTGTACCAAGAAACGCCCCCTTCTTGCTTCATTTTCCATTTTCTCCACTTACACTGAAGTCCATCTGTGTTCTTGTTTTTGTTAGTTTCCTGTTGATTCTCTGTTCTCTATTGGACAGGAGCATCACAGAACAGGTATCATTTGGGTGGTGGATTGTTTAATGTTAGTTCTGCAGTGACACTGATGCGGTGCGCATACCTCAGTGACACTGCTGGGATAGGAATAATGCACCAACCAAATAACCCCTGCTCTGTGGTGGTACTATTAGGGTTCTGACCATTAGAACAGAGTAAAGGGGACGTACACAGTATGTACTGTAGAACAAACAGATGGACTACAGTCTGGAATTGCGTAGAAATTGGCAAAACTGTGTGAGCTATTTACCTTTTATCTGTCTTTCCAAAGCAGCAACCTTCTCCTTTAGGCAGCTTTGTGCGACCTTCTCAGCTTGTAGGTGGCCAATTTGCTCCTGCAGTTCCACCCTGACTCGTGTCACCTCTGACACCTTCTCCTGCTCCTTTCCTGCAAGCTCCTGCAAGACATGTGAGACATTTACTTTCGATCATTTAGGTGACGCTTTTATTTTATTTATTTAGCAACTTACAAGTTGGGCGGCGCGGTGGCTTAGTGGTTAGCATGTTCTCCTCTCAGCACTAGGGATTCCCGGTTCGAATCCCAATCTGGGTGGAGTTTCCATGTTCTCCCGGTGTACGCGTGGGTTTCCTCCGGGTTCTCCGGTTTCCTCCCACAGTCCAAAAACATGGATCAAGTCAATTGAGTTCTCCAAATTGCCCCATAAAGAGTGTGTATGCGTGTGTGTCTGTGTGAGTGAGTGTGTGCCCAGTGATAGATTGGCGTCCTGTCCTGGGTCTATCTGCCCAGCGCCCGAAACGTTCTCCCCTGGATGGGCATGGGGAACCCCCCTGCGACCCTAATAAAGGATGAAGCAGAATATAATGAATGAATGAATGAACTTCCCAACTATCCCAACTTGGTTGAGGTCAGAACACAGGAGTACACAGAACACAGAATACAGCCCCATGGAGACAGGAGCAGTGAGGGTTAAAAGACTTACTCAATGACCACCTTGGTAATTTCAATAGATCAGGGATTTAAACCCACAACCTTTCACTAAGCTACCACAGAATTCATGTTAATCACTTAAGCACCTGCTGCAGTTCATCCATCCTGCGCCGTAGAGCATCCATCTCAATGGCCTGCTGTGCAATCCGTGAGTGCAAATCAGAAATGGTCTGCTTCTGCTGTGTGCAGTGACTCTGAGCCTCATCCCGGGACTGCCGAGTGCTCCGGAGCTTCTCCTCCATGCTGTTAAGATGCTGCTGCTGCTCAGCGGGACACAGAGGGAGATGTGCAGAGACAGACAGGGTATAAAGATCTCTTAATTACAACAGCAGTACTAATCTACAGTTCATCAGAGTGAGATAGAGTTGCATTAAAAACCTTACTTCTTCCAGGCGCAACTGTGCACGTACTTTCCCAAGCTCCTCCTCTGCCTGAGCCCTTTCACTCACCACAGCAGCCTTCATGCGATTCAGTTCCTGTACAGAAATAAATACACACAGCTTCCTTAAAACTGACATCTTAAGATCGCCAAGAATTTGAAGTCTTGTGTGCCGTAGGGTACAATTTCTTAGTAATTGTTTTTCAGCTTAATACATTAAATTATATACAGTACCAGGGTGGCACGGTGGCTTAGTGGTTAGCATGTTCTCCTCTCAGCACTAGGGATTCCTGGTTCGAATCCCCATCTGGGTGGAGTTCTCCGGTTTCCTCCCACAGTCCAAAAACATGGATCAAGTCAATTGAGTTCTCCAAATTTCCCCATATAGAGTGTGTATGCGTGCGTGAGGTAGTGTGTGTCCAGCGATAAATTGGCGCCCTGTCCTGGGTGTATCTGCCCAGCGCCCGAAACGTTCTCCCCTGGATGGGCATGGGGAACCCCCCCGGGGGGGGGGGGGCGGTTCCCCATGCCCATCCAGGGGAGAACGTCTCAGGTGCTGGGCAGATACACCCAGGACAGGACGCCAATCTATCACTGGACACACACTTACTCACACAGACACACTCTATATGGGGCAATTTGGAGAACTCAATTGACTTGATCAATGTTTTTGGACTGTGGGAGGAAACCGGAGAACCCCACACAGACACGGGGAGAACATGGAAACTCCACCCAGATGGGGATTCGAACCAGGAATCCCTAGCGCTGAGAGGAGAACATGCTAACCACTAAGCCACCATGCCGCCCACTTATCATATAGATGAAGTTTATAGTTTTACAATTGCCATCTTGTTAGTTTTACAATCCATCTATGTTCTTTGTTTACTTTTGTGTTTTTTGTTGGTTCTCTGTTCTCTGTCGGTCAGGAACATCACAGAACAGGTATCATTTGGGTGGTGGATTGTTTATTGTCAGTTCTGCAGTGACACTGATGTGGTGAGGGGGTTTTAGTGCAGCAGTGCTGCTGGAGTTTCATGTCTCCACCTCAGTGACACTGCTGGGATAGGAATAATGCACCAACCAAATAACCTCTGCTCTGTGGTGCTACTATTGGGGTTCTGACCATTAGAACAGAGTAAAGGGGACGTACACAGTATGTAAACTGCAGTCCACAAACAAACTGGCACTCTAGGTGAACAAAGATTGACATGAGCTGTCCAAAATTTTCTCTAAATACATATACTGAACAGATACTCTCGTTCACCATACCTCCTCAAGCTGAAGCCGTTGTCCCTCAAGTTTCAGAATCCTGTCTTGAAGAGCTCTCTCAGTCTCATTGAGGTGCTTATTCACATGATCCACCTACACAAGCAAATCAACTTGAATACTACAGTCTGAACTTCTAAAAATGCTTAAGATTCTGAAGTGTATGAAGCGCCACCTCTTTTTGTCGCAAACTGTTTAGATCTTCAAGCGCTTGCTTATATCTCTTCTTTTCCAACTCCAACCGCTCTGGAGGATGGAAAAGAAATTAACAATCATCAAGAATTCTGAAGTCTGTGTAACTAATTTCACACTGATGTTACCTTCAGCTTGGACGAGGCGCAGTTTAAGTTCAGCAGTGGAGTTCGTAAGATCCTGCTTCAGCTCAAAGATCTGGTCCTGCTGAGTTTTGCAGCGTCGTTCAGAATCTTCAAGCTAAAAGTAAAGCCATCCATCATATTCTGCTTTATCCTCCATAAGGGTCACGGGGGGGTTCCCCATACCCATCCAGGGGAAACGTTTTGGGTGCTGGGCAGATACACCCAGGACAGGACGCCAATCCATCGCTGGGCACACTTACTCACACAGACACACTCTATATGGGGCAATTTGGAGAATTCAATTGACTTAATCCATTTTTTTGGACTGTGGGAGGAAACCCACGCAGACATGGGAAGAACATG
Source organism: Corydoras maculifer (assembly GCA_019802435.1). Taxonomy (NCBI): domain Eukaryota; kingdom Metazoa; phylum Chordata; class Actinopteri; order Siluriformes; family Callichthyidae; genus Corydoras; species Corydoras maculifer. The sequence goes on along the minus strand of JAFMOD010000056.1, from coordinate 1,572,394 downwards.
GAAACTCCACCCAGAATGGGATTCGAACAGGAAATCCCTAGAGCTGAGAGGAGAACATGCCAACCACTAAGCCATCATGCCGCCCCAAGCTAAAAGTAAAATAAGAATGATATATTTTGTATTTAATATTAGTATCATCTATCCATCTCATTTAATTATCTTCTGCTTAATCCTCTTGGAGGATGCAGGGGGTTCCCCATGCCCATTCAGGGGAGAACGTTTCAGACGCTGGGCAGATACCCGCTGGACAGGGCACAGTTTTTTTTTGTAACTCACAATGCCCTTTTTTTTTTGTCCAACAATGCTTATTCCTTAAACAGACATATCGACTATTATGCACATTAGACGATGACATCGTTTAGTGACTTCTACCAATTTTTAGAACAGCGAACAACTACTACACACACATACACTATATAAGGCAATTTAGAGCAGCCAATTCACCTTGAGTCCATGTTTCGGACTGTGGGAGAACTGAGGAAAAAGACCCACATGGACACGGGGAGAACATGGAAACTCTGCACCAGATCGGAATTTGAAACTGGATCTAGTGCTGCTAGGCAAACGTGCAAACTACTATGACAATATGCCATCTACTATACTAATAATAATAATAATTCATTCATTCATTATCTTCCGCTTTATCCTCTATTAGGGTGGCGGTGGGGTTCCCCATGCTCATCCAGGGGAGAACGTTTTGGGCGCTGGGCAGATACACACAGGACAGGGCGCCAATCTAACGCTGGGCACACACTCACTCACACAAACATACTATACATACATATCCATTACCTGGACAAAAACTGCACATTGGAAATGCAAACGTTAGGTGAAACATCGTACCTTGTTTTTCAATTTGTAATTTTTTTCTGTTAGAATGTTTATCTCCTTTAAAAGCTTCTCTTCTCGAAGGACACTCTCCTGAAAATAAAACTTGTGGTCAGGAATGTGGCCGTTTCGATTTAGGCTTAAATTTTTTTTTATTATTTTCCTGATAAAAAAGACAGGGTTGGTGTTTCTATGTTGATGCTGCACCTCTTGATTTTTCTGAAGTTCTTTGAACTGATTATCTATCAGTTCCGACTTCTCTGCTTTTGCTTTTATCAGCAGATCTCCAAGGCTATTAATCTTCTGCTCAGAGAGAGCCAAAGCAGCTTCAGTCATCTGCAACCTGTAAAATAAAATACCTTGCATCGTTGTTTTACATGGATGCGTGTGTGTGTGTATATATCTCCATCATCTTCCGCTTAATTCTCTATTAGGGTCGCGGGGGGGGGGGGTTCCCCATGCCCATCTGGCACTGGGCAGGTACACCCAGGAGAGGGCACCAATCCATCGCTGGACAAACACTTACTCACACAGACACACTCTAAATGGGGCAATTTGGAGAATTCGTTTTTGGACTGTGGGAGGAAACCGGAGGAAACCCACGCAGACACAGGGAGAACATGGAAACTCCAACTTTATACGGGGCAATTTGGAGAATTCAATTGACTTGATCCATGTTTTTGGACTGTGGGAGAAAACCGGAGAACCCGGAGGAAACCCACGCGAACACGGGGAGAACATGGAAACTCCACCCAGATGGGGATTCAAACCAGGAATCCCTAGAGCTAAGAGGCGAACCACTAAGCCACTGTGCCACCCTATATATGTGTTTGTCTGTATATATATATGCTGTTTTTTTTTTACAGCATTGTGAATGTTTTGGTTCTGACGACACAAAGTTAAAGTTAAAGTTAAAGTTAAAACAAAAATATCCACTGCCTTAGTCCATCAATAATGAGCTCTGACCCAGAGAAAAGCATCTTATTAGGTCCCTGTAGTAATAGCCACAACACATTCATGTCATTTCTATATAATTTTCCCTAGTGTCAATTTCTAAGCAATAACCACAACTTTTGACCTATTTAAATCTGCTTATTTGCTTATTGCTTAAAATAAATACATTTTTACAGAAGTTCCAGCATTTTCCTGGAAAGTGGTTGTGCTTGTAAACCAAGCACACTACAGACTTTGACCTACTTACTTGGCTGTAAGGGCATTGACTGCTGATTTACGTTCATTTAGGGCTTCCTGGAGCTGCCCCAGGCGTATTGATGAGTTTCTGAAAACAAAAAAGAAACACAGGCGACCAGTTAATCAAATTTCATTGACCACAAAGTTCAGGTCACATTTTGAAATACATTTAGGAACTGGCTTGTGGCACTTTTACTTAGACCTTAAAACTGTTGTCATTCTGTTGTCAGTGAAATGTTAGTTGGCACTAATAATCGGCCTCCTCGTTCAAATAAGGATTTTCAATCAGAAAAATTAATGAGGTTTCAAACAAATCCCCTCCATCACATTCTTAGATTATTATCTTCCACTAAATCCTCTACTAGGGATGTTTGTTCCCCATGCGTATCAAAGGGGAGATTTTGGCATGGCATGATGGCATGGCAGATTTTGGCATGTATTTTGGCAGATACAGCCAGGGCATGGCCAATCCATCATTGGGCGCACACACACACACACTATATGGGGCAATTTAGAGTTAGCACCAGAGCAGCCAATTCACCCTGAATCCAGGTTTTAGGACTGAGGTCGCGGGGGGGTACCCTGGAGAGAGCGCCAATCCATCGCTGGGCACACACTCACCCACACAGACACACTCTACAGTATATGGGGCAATTTGGAGAATTCAATTGACTTGATCCATGTTTTTGGAGTGTGGGAGGAAACCGGAGAACCCGGAGGAAACCCACGCGGACACGGGGAGAACATAGAAACTCCACCCAGATTGAGATTAGAACCGGGAATGCCTAGTGCTAAGAGGAGAACATACTAACCACTAAGCCACCAGGACGCCCTGGCAGACGTATCAACCTGTCTTAAATCTCCTTAAACCTCATAATTTAGGATCAGATTTACAAAAGAAAACTGCATACGGAAAACATTTATAATTATTTATTTATTGAATTTTTTTTAAAATAAATTAAATTATTATTATTTATTGCGGTGGCACGGTGGCTTAGTGGTTGGCATGTTCTTCTCTCAGCACTAGGGTTTCCCGGTTTGAATCCCCATCTGGGTGGAGTTTCCATGTTCTCCCCGTGTCTGCGTGGGTTTCCCCCCAGGTTCCTCCCACAGTCCAAAATCATGGATCAAGTCAAATGAGTTCTCCAAATTGCCCCATATAGAGTGTGTATGCATGCGTGTCTGTGTGAGTGAGTGTGTGCCCAGTGATGGATTGGCGCCCTGTCCTGGGTGTATCTGCCCAGCGCCAGAGACGTTCTCCCCTGGATGGGCATGGGGAACCCCCCGCGACCCTAGTATAGGATTGAGCAAAAGATAATGAATGAATGAATTATTTATTGCCATTGAAAATTCGGCTTAAATCCAAAGTGCCAAATAAGGGCATAATAAAAACCAAAAAATGACTCTCGAATACTTCGGTGATCTATTATACAGACCAATGGATCTGAAGTCCTTATTGTAAAAACTGACCTGCTGCTTCTCCTCATCTCATCCTTCTGTTTATCAATGGTCTCCATCAGGCTTAGAAACTGCATGCAATGATTAAAGTGGGATTCAATTATAAGGACAAACAATTGATTCAAAGGATACAGTCAACATCACGTCAGTACTGACCTGCTGACCCTTTTCTTCTTTAAGGATCTGGATTTCCTTGCTTAGCACCTGAGTCTTACTGCGGCTTTCTTGCACCGTGGACTGCCGATCTGTATTATGACCCATCGAGCTTTCTGAAGAGAAAAGATCGAATGGAGGTATAGCAAAGTATAACATTAGAAACGTAGGCTGTCATTTTGCTGCATGTATTAATTAAATTTAATTAAAAGATTTATCAATGGGCAGCGTGGTGGTTTAGTGGTTAGCATGTTCTCCTCTCGGCACTAGGGATTCCTGGTTTAAATCCCAATCTGGGTGGAGTTTCCATGTTCTCCCCGTGCCCGCGTGGGTTTCCTCCGGGTTCCTCCCACAGTCCAAAAACATGGATCAAGTCAATTGAATTCTCCAAATTGCCCCATATAGAGTGTGTCTGTGTGAGTGAGTGTGTGTCCAGTGATAGATTGGCATCCTGTCCAGGGTCTATCTGCCCAGCGCCCGAAACATTCTCCTCTGGATAGGCATGGGGAACCCCCCTGCAACCCTAATAGAGGATAAAGCAGAAGATAATGGATGAATGAAAGATTTATCAATCAAACCAATAGCTCTGAGGATGTCGCTTGGGATATTGTTGCCAGCCATCTCCAGGTGCAGAAGTGTGAGGTTCTGCTGCAGAGCATCCAGCAGGGAGCGACCACCCAGCAACCCAATATTATTCCACCGAAGATCTGGTATACACATGCATTACAGAATTAAAGGCATTAGATGCTAACACTGCCAATGTTTATTGTATTATATATTAAAATATCTAATCCCATCCAGGGGAGAACATTTCTGGAGCTGGGTATACATGCCAATCTATTACTGGGCACACAGTCATTCACACAGACACACACACTATACAGGGACAATTAAGAGCAGACAATTCACCTTGAATCCATGTTTTTGGACTGTGGAAGGAAACCCATACATATAAGGAGAACATGGAAACTTCACCCAGATCAGGATTTGAACCATATTAAAACATGACGGGGGTCTCATGCTGTGGCACGGTGGTTTAGTGGTTAGCATGTTCGCCTCTCAGCATTAGGGATTCCCGGTTCGAATCCCCATCTGGGTGGAGTTTCCATGTTCTCCCCGTGTCTGCGTGGGTTTCCTCCAGGTTCTCTGTTTTCCTCCCAAAGTCCAAAAACATGGTTGTAGGTCAACTGAATTCTCTAAATTGCCCCATATAGAGTGTGTGTGTGTGAGTGAGTGTGTGCCCAGTGATAGATGGGCGTCCTGTCCTGGGAGTATCTGCCCAGCGCCCGAAACGTTCTCCCCTGGATGGGCATGGTGAACCCTTCCACGACACTAATAGAGGACAAAGCGGAAGATAATAGATGGATGGGTCTCATGTCCATCCAAAGGAGAATGTTTTAGTTTCTGAAATCTTACAGCTTCATTTTTAAATAATCTTACATTTGTTTTTAGTTGCTGACCAATATTTTAAAAGATCTGCAACATTTAGTATAAAACAGAGGAATAAATACAATAAAATACAATACAATACAGCAATACAAAAAAATAGATACTGACCAAGTTCCTGGAGAGTCGAGTTTCTCTTCAGAGCTAAAGCAAGCTCTCCTGCCCCCTGGTGGTTGATCTGATTATTGCGTAGATCGAGGTAAGAAAGCGAACTATTGGAGGCAATGCCTTCACAGAATATAGAAAAGGTTTCTTCCCACATTCCAAGTGAGTTCCATTCCAAAACTAACCTGTAAACATAAGCAAAAGTCAGATTAGGTGATCAAAATATATGCTATTATAATCTAAACCAATATTTTTTAATTATAGCATATAATAAAAATAGCATTATATTGTTCCAAATCATACAAAACTGTACATTTACCTTTGTAATGTCTTGTTCCTCACCAACAACTTTCCCAAAGACTCTGCACCTACCCCCCTTAAATTGTTTCCCTGTCAACACAAAAAGATTATTCTTACTGTAAGGCATACCGTATGTTACTATAACAACCACTGCCCGAAAACTGTTTGAAGAGAGCTGAGCTGCGTTTAGGATTGCACAGAATTATATGTACAGAATTATAACCATGATCCTGGCTCACTTGCATTCAGTCAAAAGTTTGGACACAACTTCTTTTTTGCTCCACTTTCTGTAAAGATGGACTTTGTAGTTCTACAATTCCAGTCTGTAGTCCATCTGTTTGTGTTCTACAGTACATACTGTGTATGTCCCCTTTACTCTGTTCTCCAATAGTAAGAACCCCAAATAGATATATATTTGAAATGTTCATTATTATATTCGATTTTTAATTGTATTGCGTCATTTAAGTATTTTTATTCATTTTATTGTAAATTATATTCCATCCATCCATTATCTTCCACTTTATCCTCTATTAGGGTCGTGGGGGGGGGGGGGTTCCCCATGCCCATCCAGGGGAGAACGTTTCAGGCGTTGGGCAGATAGACCCAGGACAGGGTGCCAATCTATCGCTGGGCAGACACTCACTCACACAGACACATTCTATATAGGGGCAATTTGGAGAATTCAGTTGACCTTCAACCATGTTTTTGGACTGTGGGAGGAACCTGGAGGAAACCTACACGGGGAGAACATGGAAACTCCACCCAGATTGGGATTCGAACCTGGAATCCCTAGCACTGAAAGGAGAACATGCTAACCACTAAGCCACCTGTAAATTATATTATCTGTATTAATTTATTAGCATATAAGAAGCAAAACTATGACATATATAAATAAAATAGTATAAAATGTATAATAGTAAATAAAATTTAATATTGTTAGCTCCAAGACAATCATACCTTATTGATCACATTTTTATAAGTGTGTATTGTATTTTTTTAACTGCATCATATATAACATTGTGTAACATTTCTTCTTGAGATTGATTTTTTTTATTGGTGACAGGTGTGACAAAAATGTACCACATAACTAACATTTTGCATATTTACCTTAAGATTAAGCACTTTTATCGTAGTGTTGGAACACAGTCCATTTAGGAGATGCTTACTGCCTGTAAATGAAATGAGCAAAAAAACCTTTAGTAATTAATATCACAAGATTTACTAAAACACCAGTTCTGTACAGATTTGGCCTGACAAAAAAAAAACATTTACTAAATAACAAATACTCGTTTATTTTTTAACAATAACTCTGACTTTTCTAGCTCTAAAGAAATGACTCCGGCAATATAAAATGTTAGTCCTGCTAGTTTATTACAAAAGAAATGATTTCATTTTTTTGTGCATGCAGTACCAAAACACACGTTAGATAAATAAAAGCAAAAATTTAAAGTAAAGTAAGTGAAAAATGATTAGTATTTAATTATATTTAGGGAAGAATATCACTGGGTTAAATGTCGAGGACAAATTTATGTGTGTAAGTAATGGAATTCTTCTTGCTTCCAATATTTTATTAATAATCTTGTGCACTGACATGAATGTGAAGCGGTCAGATGTGGGCATTATTGTTAATAACGTCACACCTGTACAAACGGCTCAGTCAATTAGATTACTACCCATTTTATAATACTAACTACTTCAAAGCAAGATGTGCTGTATACATCCATCCATTATCTTCCGCTTTATCCTCCATTAGGGATGCGGTGGGGTTCCCCATGCCCATCCAGGGGAGAACGTTTCAGGCACTGGGCAGATACACCCAGGACAGGGCCACAGCAATCTATCGCTGGGCACACACTCAGTCACTCACTCACACAGACACACTCTATAGGGGGCAATTTGGAGAATTCAAGTGACTTGATCCATGTTTTTGTACTGTGGGAGGAAACCGGAGAAACCGGAGAACCTGGAGGAAACCCACGTGGACACAGGGAGAACATGGAAACTCCTCCCAGATGGGGATTCGAACCAGGAATCCCTAGTGCTGAGAGGAGAACATGCTAAACACTAAGCCACCGTGCTGCGTGCTGTATGTATGAAAAACACAAACCATATTCATTCATTCATCCATTATCTTCTGCTTTATTCTCTATTAGGGTCGCAGGGGGGTTCCCCATGCCCATCCAGGGGAAAACGTTTCGGGCGCTGGGCAGATACACCCAGGACAGGGCGCCAATCTATCACTGGACACACACTCACTCACACACACACTCTATATGGGGCAATTTGAAGAACTCAGTTGACTTGATCCATGTTTTTGGACTGTGGAAGGAAACCGGAGAACCCGGAGGAAACCCACGTGGACACGGGGAGAACATGGAAACTCCACCCAGATGGGGATTCAAACCGGAAATCCCTAGTGCTGAAAGGCGAACGTGCTAACCACTAAGCCACCGTGCCACGTGCTGTATATATGAAAAATACAATTAGCAAACCATATTAGTATATAAAATCATTAGTGGCTGACATCAAAACAAGTCGCTAAACCTATGAAAGCTTTCTCACTCCTGTTACTCACCTTCTTCACTGAGCATGCAGTCACTAAAGAGGAGCTCTGTGAAAAAGGTGTCCCTCTGCAGTGCTTTGCCGAGCACAGAGCACGACTCCACCAGCAGACTCTGGCTACTCAGGTCCAACCTGGTATTACCAGAAGCAGCCCAGACCTCCTTGAGCTGAGCCAAAACCGACTCCTGCGGCTCCACATCCGACTCCTTACACAGTCGCTGGTAGGTCAATCTAAAATCTTCCATCCCGACCAGTCACAAATAGGTCAGTACTTCTGCATTACTTTATTCGCTCCTGTATTTCACTTTGAACAGTGTTTGGGAAGACATTGACTGGATTCTTCAAACGGCTCAGTGAAGTTGGGTGCAAACTGAAAGCCTGAAAATATAAACAGTGAAAACAAATGTCACACTTGCAGCAAAAGACAAAACTAATTCAAATCCCTTTACTCCAAACCCAGGCATTTCATGACCCCGGGGCCACACCAGCCTTTCGGCTGTTTCTATTGGCCAACGTAAGATTAACAGGCAGTTAGAATTCAAGTCGGCGGCATGGTGGCTTAGTGGTTAGTATGTTCTCCTCTCAGCGCTAGGGATTCCCGGTTCGAATCCCCATCTGGGTGGAGTTTCCATGTTCTCCCCGTGTCCGTGTAGGTTTCCTCCGGGTTCTCCGGTTTCCTCCCACAGTCTAAAAACATGAATCAAGGTCAATTGAATTCTCCAAATTGCCCCATATAGAGTGTGTATGTGTGAGTAAGTGTGTACCCAGCAATAGATTGGCGCCCTGTCCTGGGTATATCTGCCCAGTGCCCGTTTCGGGCATGTGTTCTCCCATGGACGGGCATGGGGAACCCCACTGCGACCCTAATAGAGGATAAAGCGGAAGCTAATGGATGGATAGAATTCAAGTCGAGATTTACTAAAACTCACTTCTCTATGCATTTATGCACTCTTTACTCATGCTGGAACAGAAAATGCCCTTCCATAAAATTATATTACAATATCAGAAGCATACGGTGGCACGGTGACTTACTTAGTGGTTAGCATGTTCTCCTCTCAGCACTAGGGATTCCCTGTTCGAATCCCCATCTGGGTGGAGTTTCCATATTCTCCCCGTGTCTGCGTGGGTTTCCTCCGGGTTCTCCGGTTTCCTCCCACAGTCCAAAAACATGTTTCAAGTCAATTGAGTTCTCCAAATTGCCCCATATAGAGTGTGTCTGTGTGAATGAATGTGTGTGTGCCCAGTGATAGATTGGTGTCCTGTCCTGGGTGTATCTGCCCAGCCCCCCCCCCCCCCCGCGACCCTAATATAGGATAAAGCGGAAGATAATAGATGGATGGATATCAGAAGCATACAATACTTCATGCAGAGCTGGGTGATTGGTTAAATACACCAGAATTTAGTGATTAAGAGACATGTTCTAATACCTTTATTTTCTTAAGCTTGACAACCTGTATGTGCACGGCCACCTGCTCACCTCTCAGAGCTGGGGATCCAGATTCTGTGTTCTTAATATCCCATGTTCTCCTCGTGTCTGTGTGGATTTTCATCGGTTTCCCTGGTTTCCTCCCACAGCACAGAAACATGGATTCAAGGTAAATTTGCTGCTCTAACTTGCCCCTAAATAGTGTGTGCGTGAGTAAAAGAGTGAGTGTGCCCAGCAATGGACCGGCGTCCTGTCCTGGGTGTATCTGCCCAGTGCCGGATATGTTCTCCACTGGATGGGCATGGGGAACCCCTCCACCAATGGAAAATAAAGGATGGAGGGATATATGTGCACATCGCTACAAAAGTTAGTGTGTGAGGGAGAGATCTATAGATAGTTGTGATCTTTAGATGTGAATTTATCAAAACAACCAAAAAATATGAAGAGAAAGTTCTAGAGTTATATATCTGATACTTTACTGAATTTTAATCAAATGGGGGTTTTAAGCTAACGATTTTAAGAACATTGTTTGTGTCTTTAATTACCTTTAAATGAAATGAAGCACTGCGATCTGGTTAAATAAACACAGAACGATACTTACTTAATATTTAGAACCAATGTGATTTACAGAAGCGTTCTATTAACTACATAAAATCGCTAAAGAATACAACAATACATAGAAAATAGAGTTTCTTACTGATCGCCGGTTTAAATCACATTTTATTCCCGCTTTGCAGAATGTTTGTATTTTTAACAGTTTATATGTAACCAGGAAAAGACTCGCGAGTCTCTGATGGAGAATGCTGGGATATGTAGTGTTAGTGGCAACTGTGACTGACTGCGCATGCGTCCTGAACTGTTACGTCACCCCTGTAGAAATCGTCAGGTGCCGGAGTCAGAAATGACAAGTTTAATTCAGTAAAAATGGGCGGCGCGGTGGCTTAGTGTTTAGCATGTTCTCCTCTCAGCACTAGAGATTCAGGGTTCGAATCCCCATTTGGATGGAGTTTCCCTGTTCTCCCTGTGTCCGCGTGGGTTTCCTCCGGGTTCTCCGGTTTCCTCCCACAGTCCAAAAACATGGATCAAGTCAATTGAGTTCTCCAAATTGCCCCATATAGAGTGTGCTTGTGTTTGTGTGTGCCCAGCGATAGATTGGTGTCCTGTCCTCGGTGTATCTGCCCAGCACCCAAAACGTTCTCCCCTGGATGGGCATGGGGAACCCCCCCCCCCCCACGACCCTAATAGTGGATAAAGCAGAAGATAATGGATGAATGAATGAATTCAGTAAAACTTTCTTTAAAAGTAATGTAACGTGAGTTGAATTATGTCCATCCATTATCTTCCACTTTATCGTACAGGGATCTCACAGGGGTTCCCCATGCCCATCCAGCGGAGAACGTTTTGGGCACTGGGCAGATACACCCAGGACAGGGCGCCAGTCTATCGCTGGGTACACACTCACTCACACAAACACACTCTATATGGGGCAATTTGGAGAACTCAATTGACTTGCTCCATGTTTTTGGACTGTGGGAGGTAACCAGAGAACCCGGAGGAAACCCACACAGACACGGAGAGAACATGGAAACTCCACCCAGATGGGGATTCGAACCGGGAATCCATAGTGCTGAGAGGAGAACATGCTAACCACTAAGCCACCTTGCCGCCCTTGAATCATGTCATTTTGCGAATTACACATTTAAAATAACCTTTATTTACTCTGATCGTGTTCTGTTAACATTATAGTAACTTTTCTTTGTGAGTTTTTTCATTTTGTGTGTGACTTTTTTTTCTCTCATTTAATTTAGTATCTTGCAAACGTTATATATATATATATATATATATATATATATATATATATATATATACACACATACATCCATTATCTTCCCTTTATCCTCTACTAGGGTCGGGGAGGGGGTTCCCCGTGCCCATCCAGAGGAGAATGTTTTGGGTGCTGGGCGCCGATCTATCACTGGGCACACGCTCACACACACAGACACACACAGATTCACTCTAAATGGGGCAATTTGGAGAATTCAGTTGACCTTGATCCTTGGACTGTGAGTGACCATGTATAGGGCTGAACACTACTGTAATCAAATGAACATCAGAAATCGGTCTGATAAGATTAAAATGCATTTTAAATCCAATCACACTGTGACAGTCTGCACTTGAAATCAAATCATAACACGATCCTGAAGACCATTATAAGAGGGGGTTTTAGTGCAGCAGTGCTGCTGGAGTTTCATTTCTCCACCTCAGTGACACTGCTGGGATAGGAATAATGCACCAACCAAATAACCCCTGCTCTGTGGTGCTACTATTGGGGTTCTGACCATTAGAACAGAGTAAAGGGGACGTACACAGTATGTACTGTAGAACAAACAGATGGACTAACAGGGCGCGGTAGCTCAGTGGTTAGGGCATTGGGCTATCAATCTGAAGGTTATGGGTTCAAATCCCAGGTCCACTGAAGTTACCAGTGTGGGTCCTTGAGCAAGACCCTTAACCCTCATTGCTCCAGGGATGTTGTGATGAACCCTGTGTTCATCTTGTAAGTCGCTTTGGATAAAAGCGTCCAATAAATGACCAAATGTAAATGTAATGTAAATGACAGTCTGGAATTATAGAACTACAAAGTCCATCTTTACATTAAGTGGAGCTGAGAACATGCACAATAAGTGGTGCAAAAAGGAAGTGTGTCCTTTTGTACTGGTACTGTATATATACATTTATATAAAAATAACTGCTTAACCCGTACTTTATGTGTAAACTTCTTTAATTATGTTTACATGAAACATTTTATAATGGTATTACATTCCCAAAGCGTTTCTTTAGGTTGTAAGGTGAATATGTGATTTCACATAATTTTTATTCACCACAATTTATTAACAGTAAAAGTAAAGCACTGTCAGATATATAAGAACAGGTAATCTCTGGTCTTACTGTAATTAAATGTTGCATATCTTTTACATCCATTATGATTTACTTTTACCTAATTTCCCCTCTCCTTACCCAATTTGTTTTTAATCTCTACTGACTTTCACATTAAGACTTTTTTTAGGATTACTATTTGGCCTGCTATGAAAAATATTATTATGACAAATATGTGGATTAAATTTTGCCTACAAACACATGTCTAGTGTTAAAAGGTTCATATTAAATTGTTATGTAACTAAGCCGCAGTACAGGTTAAGAGTAGAGGCACACTCGGTTAAGGTCAGGACAAAGGACACCACATGGACATGTAGTCCAAAATTTGGTTTGTGGGGGGTATTAAAGAGTTTCTCTTATTTGCCCTTATAACACAAATGGTATTTAAAATATTTAGATAAATCATTACATACATATTTATTTATTACTGAGCCCTAACTTAATAACATTATACAAGAATATAGTTAAACAAGAATGATGGCACAGACAACTAACATAGAACATATTTACTTTTACTAAACTGGGCAAGTGTTAGGTGAATTTTGGCTTTATTTAAGATTCATAACTTTAATATATTGCTAGTTAAGACAGTTTTTTCATCTATTTTTTCTATCTGTGCGCATGTATATATATATATATATATATATATATATATATGTGTGTGTGTGTGTGTGTGTGTGTGTGTGTGTGTGTGTGTGTGTGTATGTTTTTATATATATATACACACAAACAGACAGACAGACAGACAGAGCAGCATTGCATTTTGAGGATGGGCAGTGTTATAAATGATGTCATTAAGACACTCCTCCTGCTGCTGAGTTCAGTCAGGAGTGAAAAGGAAAGCTCCATTCAGCAAAGGATGTAGAGTTGAATTTAGTCATAAAGCAGGTAAGAAACAACAGTTTGTTTAAATGTATCATTTTATTGTTATGTGTATAGCAGGTTGCATGGTCTCATCGTAATATAATAATTACAGAGTAATATTTACATATCAGAAACAATACTACTATTTTGTACATTATGGAGAACAATTATTTTGCTTTCCACAGGACCACAGAAATTCACCTGTATTGCCTAATTTCCTAAAAACAATGGCTGCATGCATCTTCATACGTGGTGCAAAAACTGTAAGTAAAATATCTTTGTTTATTCATTAATTCATTATCTCTCGCTTCTTCCTCTATTAGGGTCGCGGTGGGGTTCCCCATGCCCATCCAGGGAAGAACGTTTCGGGCGCTGGGCAGATAGACCCTGGACAGTGCGCCAATCCATCGCTGGGCACACACTCACTCACACAGACACACTCTATATGAGGCAATTTGGAGAATTCATTTGACTTGATCCAAGTTTTGGACTGTGGGAGGAAACCGGAGAACCCGGAGGAAACCCACGCGGACACGGGGAGAACATGGAAACTCCACCCAGATGGGGATTCGAATCGGAAATCCCTAGAGCTGAGAGGAGAACATGCCAACCACTAAGCCACCGTGCCGCCCTTATATCTTTGTTATGATATTAAAAGGTTTACATGGTGTATTGCATAATGCAATGTTGTACAACCACCCAAAACATAGCCGCAAATAGATACCATTCAGAGCATTCTGTTGCAGCCAGATATTAAAGTTGTAGATGACATTCCAGTTGTAAATTAGTGCAAACACAGAATGTGTGTTTGTAATACTGGGTCAGCCAACTTACTTTCATATTATGTTTTTCAGGAGAGAGAGCTGGTGGATGAGGAAATCGAAGGTAAAAACTAAACTCTAAAGTACAAAAGAGCAGTAATAGCATCCATTTTACAAAATGGTATTAAATATTTACTTAAAAAGTTTTCTAGATCATCCAGTTGTACTTAACTTGGTTTCTCTTTTGTTTTTAACGACTTAAAGCACATTTCTAAAGCTTTAAATGCCTAACATCAGCTGATTTCAATTATGCCTTTGTTTTTTCTATATGTTTGTCTGAAGAATTACGTGAGGCCTTTAATGAGTTTGATAAAGATAAAGATGGATTGATTAGCTGCAAAGATCTCGGCAACCTGATGAGAACAATGGGGTACATGCCTACAGAAATGGAGCTAATTGAACTGGGGCAGAACATCAACATGAACTGTGAGTTCTTTAATATTTCTTAATTTGGCTTATAGTGTCTATCAGCTCAGTGATGGACTGATGTCCTGCCACTGTGTTTCCTAATTGGAGTAGATTGTACCCTGTGAAATGAATCAGAATAAGTGGCATAGAAAATAATAAATGGACTGATCATTAATAAAATATACACATAATTTATACAGCAGATTATATTCAATTCCATCACTAATTTTCTATAGCACACTAGCCTCTTCTCAGCCTGGGCTTGTAATAATATTTCCTGCAAATTGTGTAAATGTTAATTTAGCTGTAATTGTTCACTTCTTGGAAGCACAGGGGTTTAGTGGTTGGCATGTTCTCCTCTCAGCACTAGGGATTCCCGGTTCGAATCCCCATCTGGGTGGAGTTTCCATGTTCTCCCTGTGTCTGCGTGGGTTTCCTCCAGGTTCTCCAGTTTCCTCCCACAGTCCAAAAACATGGATCAAGTCAATTGAGTTCTCAAAATTGCCCCATATAGAGTGTGTATGTGTGAGTGAGTGTCTGCCCAGCGATGGATTGGCGCCCTGTCCTGGGTCTATCTGCCCAGAGCCCGAGACGTTCTCCCCTGGATGGGCATGGGGAACCCCACCGTGACCCTAATAGAGGATAAGCGGGAGATAATGAATGAATGAATGTTCACTTCTTGGTATTTCTTTTTTTTTTTAAATAAAATCTTTGTCCATCCATCCATTATCTTCCACTTTATTAGGCATGCCCATCCAGGGGGGAACGTCTCGGGCGCTGGGCAGATACACCCAGGAAAGGGCGCCAATTTATCGCTGGGCACACACTCACTCACACAGACACACTCTATATGGGGCAATTTAGAGAATTCAATTGAGGATAACATGGATTGATACATGGTTTTTGGACTGTGGGAGGAAACTGGAGAACCCGGAAGAAACCCATGTGGACACGGGGAGAACATGGATACTCCACCCAGATTGGGATTCGTTTCAGGAATCCTTAGTGCTCAGAGGCAAACACTGGTGTTGCTGCTTGAACCATGTACAGCAGTGAGCCACTTTATGGCTGGATGTTTGTAAAGAATACTGTTAAGGTCCCTCTAAAAGGACTTAAAGAGTAAGTATGTCCAAAGTATGTTGTGGCAATGGAAGCAACGTTGTGTAGGGAACACACACATTTACACACACACACACACATTCACTCTTATTAATAAAATTCTATACATTAACAGGGGTCTATATGTGTTTTGTAGTGGGAGGGCAGGTTGACTTTGAAGACTTTGTGGAGCTGATGGCACCAAAACTCTTGGCTGAGACAGCAGGAATGATTGGAATAAAAGAACTGAAAGATGCTTTCAAGCAGGTTAGAGGAGAACCTGAAAGAAAACCATTTGTTATTTTGCTTCAGGAAGTATTGGACATCTTTTACCTTGGAAGTCTATGCTTGTTTCATTTTCCTTTATTTCTTTTGTAGTTCGATATGGATGGCGATGGAGAGATTACAACAGAAGAGTTAAGGTTGGCTATGACCAAGCTGCTGGGGGAAACCATGACCCAGAAAGAGATCAGTGCAGTTGTCAGAGAGGCGGATAATAATGGAGACGGAACAGTCGATTTTGAAGGTATGATTAGGTTGAAAGATCTCTCTTTTACATTATACTCTTGTTTAGATTTCTGAATTTAAAAAATAATTTAGAATCATTGTTTTTGCACTTTTGCAGAGTTTGTGAGAATGCTGTCAAGCTGTTGAGAGAAGGATTCAAGCACATGCACATACCCTATATATCCTGTAAATCCATACTGACAAATAAATATATATGTATATATATATATATATATATATATATATATATATATATATATATATATATATATATATATATATATATATATATATATATATATATATATATATATATATATATATATATATATATATATATATATATATATATATATATATATATATACTTACAAGATATTTGGTGCCATGATGTACAATTTACACTATACATCTGCTCTATTAAAAAAAAAAAAATGTCTATACAAATACTGTCTGTAACTGACTAGAATGTCACATGGATCCAATATACATACAGTATGTATATATACAGTATATACACAATAATGGTGCAATGGTCATATAGGGACACACCTCTTATCAGCTGTAATTGTTGTATTCCGTCCACTGGTATATAACTGCAGGAGAAGCACTTTTATCTTCCATCATGAACCGCATTAAAACCAGGTCCTCTTGTCCAGCAGAGGTGTCTTACCTCCCAAATGCTCTCCTGGATCAATAGACAAAAAATCCAACATACATACTGCTTGTAGACTTTCTACAACTGTGGAAGTTCTTATAGTCTTAGAAAAGACCAAATTGGATTGAGATATTATGAAAGATTCTGTGTGTGTAATGGGTCCCAATACTTTTGTCCATACAGTAAATGTGTTTGTTACTGAAATATGCAAGTCTTAAATAAATTTCTGTTTTATTTTATAATTGTAATTAATGAATTATATGCCATGTTGAATTGGTTAGAGGATTATTTATTAGTGGTCCGCACGTCCTAGGGAGTTTCCTTGTTCGCCCCCCCTGTCCGCGTTGGTTGGCACGCTGTCCTGGGTGTATCTGCCCACTGCCCAAAACGCTCTCCTCTGGATGGGCATGGGGAACCTCTTCCATAATCCTAGTACACGATTGTCATGAAGTATATACAAAGTGGTCAAAATAAAAAGATGAGGGTTTATTTATTAAATGTATGTATAAACTTATTGTTTTTTTTTATTCAACACTGAATCTGCATTTACCATTTATTACTACATATTACATTTGTCTCCTTTACAAAGGTGATTCTCAGTTTTGCAGTGACACTGCTATGTGGTGGTGGTGTTATTAGGCACAGATTAGATTTGAAACTCTGTATCAACAATGTGCATGACCTATGTTACAGACAACAATACTAAAAACACTAAATTTTGAAGCATGGCCTGTTTGTTACAGTGATTTACTAGGAAAAATGCCACTGTGTCATGTTTTAATTGCAACACTTTTTGTATTTTTCCTTAGCAATAGGTGATAATTCTCCAGATTAAAATCATATTGGTAAATTCTCCAGACACTCATTTTAAAAATTTGTAATTAATTAATTAATTTATTATCTTCCCTTTTATCCTATATTAGAGTCATGGAGGGGTTCCACACGGAGGGCGTTTTGGGCAAATACACCTAGGACAGGGCCCCATTTTATTACTGGGTACATTCACTCACACAGACACTCACAAAAACACACGCAACATGGGGCAATTTAAAGCATTTAATTTACCTTGAATCCATGTTTTTGGACTGCAGAAAGAACAGTTAGAACACTGAGGAAACCCACGCAGACACAGGGAGAACACCCAGATTGGGATTCATACCTCAATCCCCAGCACTGGGAGACATAAGTGTTTATTTTAAACACTTAATTAATTATTTTTAATTTTTTTATTATTTGACTAATATGACATTTAAGAAACTTAAAACATTTACAACATTTTAAATGCACAAATGGTGTATGTGCCAACCATGGGTTAAGAACCTTAATCCGTCATAGTAAAGTGCATATTGAGTTCAGATCACCAGTTCAATTCTATTTTAATTACAATACCACAAAGAACAGTTTAGGATGTCTGGTAGAAATCCTTTAAAAAGCCTGAGAGCCTAAATGATATTTTATTCCAGACAGCTAAGTGAAAAACATAAGTAGTATAAAATCTAGCTTATAGAACAGATGGATGGGGAATGGCGTAATTACTCGGTTATAAAATCTAAATCTGCCCTGGATCTGGATGTCCTGGCAGTGGTTTCGAAGCTATAATGAGGGAGGGGGAGAGATGCTGTTGTGTCAGAGAACTGTGCGACAAAAATGGTCACTTGCTGTGATAGTACTTTCTGTTTACTATCAAGTGACAATATACATTTGCAGAAAACATGGCACGATAAATGTCAACTGCCACATTTTAATAAATAACCAGCAAGTTTATATAAGTCTGTCATTTGTAATTATTTTTTGCTCTATTTTCCGAACACAACTAAAACACACATTTAATTGTCATTTACATTTCTAAATTTAATAAAGTGCTTATGAGATAGATGTCTGCATTGTATTTGTTTGGTGAACCTAATTTATTATATCTTAGATTTTTTACCCCTAATGTGTAAAAAAGATAAGGTATGTTTTAGTTTATAAATATAATAGTTTTTTTAGAGATATTTGGGTGACATCTCTGCAGCATGTGGGACATTACTGCCCCATCTCAGTTTCACTTATCCAAATTAATCCCCATGTATTCTCCCTGACCACTATTTCTCACCAGTAAATCCTTCAGCTCACTGTGAGAGGTATGTCACTAAACCTTAAATCAGCTGCCTCTTTCCCAGAATCCTGTATCCATGAAATAGCATGTAGCTGAAGATTTGAAGTATTAAGTATTATGGGAAAACAGAAAAAAAATGTGAATAGATAAATGTGTTGCCTGGACAGTTGGATGTTAAATTTGCCCTTCTTTACAAAGGCAATTTGGTTTTACATACATTTTTACATACAATTGTACATTATTATTATTATTATTATTATTATTATTATTAGTAGTAGTAGTAGTAGTAGTAGTAGTAGTAGTAGTAGTAGTATAATAATGGTAGTAATAATAACTATTATTATTATTATTATTATTATTATTATTAGTAGTAGTAGTAGTAGTAGTAGTAGTAGTAGTAGTAGTATAATAATGGTAGTAATAATAACTATTATTATTATTAATTATTATTATTATTATTATTATTATTATTATTATTATTATTCATTCATTCATTATCTCCCGCTTTATCCTCTATTAGGGTCGCGGTGGGGTTCCCCATGCCCATCCAGGGGAGAATGTTTCGGGCGCTGGGCAGATAGACCCAGGACAGGGCGCCAATCCATCGCTGGGTACACACTCACTCACACACACACTTTATATGGGGCAATTTTGAAAACTCAGTTGACTTGATCCATGTTTTTGGACTGTGGGAGGAACCCGGAGGAAACCCACGTTGACACGGGGAGAACATGGAAACTCCACCCAGATGGGGATTCGAACCGGGAATGCCTAGTGCTGAGAGGCAAACATGCTAACCACTAAGCCACCCCTATTATTATTATTATTATTATTATTATTATTATTATTATTATTACTACCACCCCTTTATTAGCTTTTATTATCATTTTTTTTAGTTTGTCATCGTCGATGACAACACATGAATCAATTAAAAATTACCAATTTATTAACTCATTATTAATGAATTCATTCATTCATTCATTATCTCCCGCTTATCCTCTATTAGGGTCACGGTGGGGTTCCCCATGCCCATCCAGGGGAGAACGTCTCGGGCGCTGGGCAGATAGACCCAGGACAGGGCGCCAATCCATCGCTGGGCACACACTTACTCACACAAACACACTCTATATGGGGCAATTTTGAGAATTCAATTAACTTGATCCATGTTTTTGGACTGTGGGAGGAAACCGGAGAACCCGGAGGAAACCCACGCGGACACGGGGAGAACATGGAAACTCCACCCAGATGGGGATTCGAACCGGGAATCCCTAGCGCTGAGAGGCGAACGTGCTAACCACTAAGCCACCGTGCCGCCCTTTAATGAATTCATATAGTAATTATTTTTTCTTTTAATGTATGGATAAATTGCATTTGTATTTTCTACAAAAGTTTATACTTCACAATTCATTTAGGATAAAGTAATGTAACACGACATAGGGTTGGTTTTTAAAAAATCATTTAAAAAATATTTGTCTTGTTAATAATCAGGTAGCATTTGCAAAAACTACAAACCCCAGAAGCACCGAGCTGCTTCCCGCACAGCGGAAGCCATTAGCGGCGTTACGGGTGAGTTTTTATATGGTTCGCTGTTGTTAGCTCTATTCGGGGCAGTGTTACTTATTACTTACTGTATAATTTAAACATTATAATCGAACCATTTAACCACCATTTTACTTTAAACAATCAAGTACAAAACAAGTTCGCTCGTGTAGTGCAGCGATTCTGTAAAGGTGCAAGACTCTGTTTTGTGTGTGTATATATATATATATATATATATATATATATATATATATATATATATATATATATATATATATATATATATATACACACACACACACACATGTTCACCCCGTGTCCGCGTGGGTTTCCTCCTTGTTCTCCTGTTTCCTCCCACAGTCCAAAGACATGGATCAAGGTGAAATAAATTCTCCAAATTGCCCCATATAGAGTGTGTGTGTGTGTCTGTGGGAGTGAGTGTGTGCCCAGCAAAAGATTGGCACCCTGTCCTGGGTGTATCTGCCCATACGTTCTCCACTGGATGGGCATGGGAACCCCACCGCGACCCTAATAGTGGATAAAGCAGGAGATAATGGATGGATATATATATATATATATATATATATATATATATATATATATATATATATATATATATATATTTTTTTTTTTTTTCCCTTTCATATGTTATATGTTAGAAGATATTTTAGGGCTAATGCTGTATGCAGACAGCATATATTCTAATGTTTCCAGACAGTAATGTTTGACCCTGGTGGTTTCACACCGACGCATCAGCATTATTATACATGCATGATGACCTTAGCAACTACAACATGAAAAGGTATAGAACAATAAGTATTACATGAGACAGCTAGAAAATCTAATAAAATGGTGTTGGAATTAAGGTTAGATGTTTGGTTTTAATTAAGGGGCAGAGATTTCATGTTCAGTTTATGTTTAGTTTAGTTCCTATAATGCCAAACACACAATCATCAGGATTGGATACAGACTCTAATTCAAAAAGGCTAAGCAAAGCAAAAATGGGGAAGTTGTAGGCCTGTGATTAAGGAAATGAACAGTTTGAATCGTATTCCCATCGAGTCATATAACTGAAGTGCCCTCGAGCAAGACATTAAATTAAATTAAATATTTACCTTGAGCATGATGTCCTCATAATGTGTCCAGCCAATTTATGAGGATAAAGTTGAAAATTGATTTATGAAATAGACATCATTAGTTTTAATAATAATAGGCAGTGTTAATAATAATTTGATCAGAGCTTGTTATTTTTGTTTTTCTACAGCTGTGACCTCCTTCATGATTTCCATATGTGCACACATCTCTAAAAGACTCTTAAAGTCTGGTTACTACTTGTCACAAATTCATCTCTGCAACATTACTGCAGTCAAGTCCAAACACTATTTCTTGGAGACACGATTCTCAGGCTCCAGTTTTCCTATTTGTTCATATTCCTCATTCGTTTGTAACATTCCCCTAAAAAAATCTTCTCCTCAGGGATCAGTTGTTTCCCCATTTTACCAATCATTCACTTTTGTACATCAGACTCCTCATTCACGTTCTGGCATGGATTTAAAGGCAGTGCTAGAAATACTTGAGCAGCTTGCTCCACTCTCACTGGCTGAATCGTGGGATAATGTTGGCCTTCTGGTGGAACCCTGCAAACAGAATTCGGTCCAAGCTATCTTGCTCACCAATGATCTTACAGCTGCAGTTATGGATGAAGCGATAGTGTCGCAATGTGACCTTATAATATCTTACCACCCACCGTTGTTCCGGCCATTCAAGCGACTCGTTCAGAAGGACTGGAAACAACAGCTGGCAATACGAGCTGCAGCACATGGGATAGCAATTTTCTCCCCACATACTTCATGGGACAGCGTTAAAGGTGGCCTTAATGACTGGCTGATTGAGGGTGTTGGTAAGTTCTGAAAAATGCAAAGCCTGGAAAATTGCATCACTTCTTAATTTTGTCTGTTCACTGTATATTATGTTTGTCTTTTTTCCAGGTACTGGAGAGGTGTCTGTATTAAGTCAGGCTCACTCTAGTGGTCCTCAGAGGAGCAGATTGGAGTTTAATAGCAAAAGCCAAGAAGAGCTCAATAGCATTTTAAAGCTAATAAATGCAGAAGAGAGAGAAACTTTGCAATATACCGTGCTGAGGTATGTAGAGGAAATATTATTAATCTGGTAATGAATTACTATTTGCATATAAAACAAAATAAATAACTAATATATATATATATATATATATATATAT
>JAFMOD010000056.1:1476658-1524620 GCA_019802435.1 Corydoras maculifer | reverse complement strand
GGCAGATAGACCCAGGACAGGGCGCCAATCCATCGCTGGGCACACACTCACTCACACAGACACACTCTAAACAGGGCAATTTTGAGAACTCAATTAACTTGATCCATGTTTTTGGACTGTGGGAGGAAACCGGAGAACCCGGAGGAAACCCACGCAGACACGGGGAGAACATGGAAACTCCACCCAGATGGGGATTCGAACCTGGAATCCCTAGCGCTGAGAGGCGAACGTGCTAACCATTAAGCCACCGTGCCGCCCCCACAATAACATATCAAACCTTATCTTAATTTGCTGTTTAATGCCGAAAAGCCCATTCATTACCACTAATGTCCGATGAGTGTGCCTGCACTGCTACTGAAACCAAGAGGGACACACCTGGCTTCTCGTAAACACATTAAAGACCATTACACTTAATGATTCCTGCCCCAAACACTGAACAAACTTCAGGAGGAGGAGGTTCACACCTTTACTTCCTCAGTCCCCCACTGTGCCTTTTATTTTAAGGGTCAAATGAAAACAGCAGCTACAACATCACTGGGTTCACTTTTAAGTTCAGCCGTTTCTGAGGGCTGAACATCTTTTACTGGCCTATTATATATTTACGAGCAAATTCAAGACTTTCTGTGCAGAGTAATAACATTTCATCTACCATTTTAGCAATAACGCGTTAAGTTTAATCTGACGTTATCGCATCATTTTGCTTTAGTGATACTAAAGGTGAATTAGATTAAGAGAAAAGACGGCCTTTTATAATTGCACAGAGGGAATTTTACATTGTTTCAGGAGCTTTAAAACCTGTGAGAAATAAAGATATGTAAACATTATTACAAGATGATAAAAAAAATCTATAGATAAATACAATTTAAGGCAAAGTAATAAAAAAATTTTTCAATTAACAAATTGCGCATTACTGTTCCTGAGTACAAATATATTGTACTTTATATGTTCATATGTATGTATCATTATATATATATATATATATATATATATATATATATATATATATATATATATATATATATATATATATATTCATTATCTTCTGCTTCATCCTATATTAGGGTCGCGGGGGGTTCCCCATGCCCATCCAGGGGAGAATGTTTCGGGCGCTGGGCAGATACACCCAGGACAGGGCGCCAATCTATCGCTGGGCACACACTCACTCACACAAATTTGGAGAACTCAATTGACTTGATCCATGTTTTTGGACTGTGGGAGGAAACCGGAGAACCCGGAGGAAACCCACATGGACACGGGGAGAACATGGAAACTCCACCCAGATGGGGATTCGAACCAGGAATCCCTAGTGCTGAGAGGCGAACGTGCTAACCACTAAGCCACCGTGCCGCGGTATATATATATATTTATTTATATACTATATATTAATCTATATTTAGAAGTTAATGATTCCATTAACTTTAGTATCAACATAAACTAATTCTAATAATTTGTTTGCTAAAGTATTATATTTTTACAATAATCACTGTAATTTTGAGGTAAGTGTGATATGCATTAGGCATCTTGTATTCTTTTACTCTTGTGAACTGTCTATATATGTGGGTTAAATTATGAAACATTGCTGTCTTTATTTATCTTTATTTTGGAAAAATAATAGTAATTTTAATTCATACTGCTGGTTTGGAAACAGAAGGCAATAAGCCTCTGCATTTGTTCCACATACAAGATTAACTCTGTATATCTGACTATTAAAGCTTTAATGGCTGTAGGATGAGACTGTGCCATTCAGCACCCAGTGGTTGTTATTCTCTGTCTCAGTGTTTTTCCAAGACACATGGCTACACAAGGTATGGAAGTGTGGTGTTTACCTAAAGACCAAACTGTGGCAATGCCACCAAACTGTTCTACCAGTAAACCCTGCTCTCATCATCTCCTGCTGAGTAAGATGTTATTCACTTACTCTTACAAAAATCTGTAAAAAATGTGATCGTGTGTGTGTATTAAAAAGAATAACCATAGATTATATAATAAAAATAGATTATTATTTGCATTAATGAGGCATCTCGCACGGCAGACTCGGTACAGTGCTCTCTAGTACTGTCTTGTTTTTTGCTTCATTTACATAATCATGCATACTCAAACTCGATAACCCACACAAGAGGTGGTCTGCTTAACATTAGACGCTCAATTTTACACACAAAAACTACCAGATATAAAGTTTCTCTCCTCTGCAATTTCATTCATAAATAGCAGATAAACACTCTGTACATTAACAAATCTTTACGCACTAAATATCATTGCCTAGTGGTGCACTTTTATTTAAATCTATGAATACAGTACAGTAAATTATAAATGGAAACTAGAAACAACCATCAATCTGCAACTAAATTCCTTGTATGTGGAGTATTTTTGCCAAATTAATCTGATTCTGAATTATTCCACTGTGTGAGGTACAGAAATAACCAATTTGCCCACTGAAAATGGCGAACACCTGCCCCTTTTCCCCCCCACCCCGACTGCTGACTGTGTGCTCATTTTATATACCAGCTAAGGTTGAAACAACAGAATTTCCTCCTATAGATTGTGAAAAATAGAAACATTTTAACTTAATTTTTATAATTCTTCAATAAATGGATTCTGACCCGAGAAAGTGAAGGAGAGGCAGAGAATGCATTTTTGTGTTAATGCTAAGGTCATAAGTTACAGGCCTAATGGAGACCAAAAGAAGGAGGGGGTGTGAAAATTTGACCATTTGGTATATGTGCTAACACAAGCTCACCTATATAACAGAGGAATAAAGAGGCACGAGCTCAAAAAGAAGTAAGACAGAGCACGAGAAATTAGGAGAAAACTGACATTTTGTCCATCGATGCAGAAGACATGTAAGCTGACACATCTTCTAGTTTTTAAATCTTGAAGAAGGACTGAAGTGGAAATAAAAGAAAAGCAGATATTCAAGAAGGATGCTGGGCGTGGAGATGTACCCGAGTTTAGCTCTATCTGCTCAAAGAATTGGAGACTACTGTTATCGAGGTAAGAGGTTGATTGCTTTTCTATTGTTGTGCATAATAAAATGTCAGAATTGAAAAATAAAATGTTATCTATTACAATTAGACAGACTTTTTTAATTTGACTTACCCAGATTTGTAACTTTATTACTGAATATAGTTCACAACTCGATTTTTAAGTGAAACTTAAATTTTGGGTTTAGTTAAGATTTTATAATAATATACTAACATAAACAGTGCACTGACGTACAAGAGTAATAAAGATGCAGTGTGTGTGTGTGTCCATGAGTTCACTTTGATTAAGCAGTCCACTCAGAACAATCATTCCATAGCTTCCACTGGGGTTTCCTTTACACTTGGTGCTTTTGGATCCCTATATTAATTTCTTATGGATTTGATTAAGCAGCTTTAATCAGATATTTGTTTTAGATTAAATAATGTTCAGGTAAATTCTGCCATTGTATTTGGCAAAGAGCTTTAAAAAAACCGGAGAGCCTCCCACAGTCCAAAAACATGGATCAAGTAAATTCTCCAAATTGCCCCATATAGAGTGTGTCTGTTTGTGTGAGTGAGTGAGTGTGTGTCCAGTGATAGATTGGCGCCATGTCCTGGGTCTATCTGCCCAGCGCCCGCGAAACGTTCTCCTCTGGATGGGCATGGGGAACCCCCCCCACGACCCTAATAGAGGATAAAGCGGAAGATAATGGATGGATGGAGATATATATATATATATATATATAATTAAGCCAATGTTAACTTCCCTTTCATGAAAAATAAATAAAATCATCATGAATGTGTACAGAATTCAATATTCAAAAAATTCAATAATTTCAAAAGAAATAAAAAATGAAACTATACAGTTACCCAGTGATGGATTGGCGCACTGTCCTGACTGCCCAATGTCTGAAACATAAACAGTGTATTAAAATGATTGACATTTATTTACTTGAACTTTTCTGTCATGAATGCAAAAAAATATTTGAATGCTTTTTGAAAAGACATATGGATGGACATGTGCAGAACCAGCCAAAAGTTTGGACAAACCTTCTTCTTGCTCCATTTCCTCCACTTACCATATAGATGGACTTTGTAGTTTTACACAAACAGATGGACTACAGTCTAGAATTGTAGAACTACAAAATCCATTTTTACAGTAAGTGGAACTGAGAACATGGCCAATAAGTGGAGCAGAAAAGAGGCATGTTCAAAATTTGACTGTCACAGTGTATAAACTGGCTTAAAATTATAGTTAGTCAGGTTATCCAAGACGTTTCTTTACAAAAAATAATAGATGATTTACAATTATGTGGAAGTTATTATATAATTAGTATATGTTTATAATTGATTGGAGTGTTTTATTATTAACTGTTATGAGAACGGGCGGCACGGTGGCTTAGTGGTTAGCACGTTCGTCTCTCAGCGCTAGAGATTCCCGGTTCGAATCCCTATCTGGGTGGTGTTTCCATGTTCTCCCTGTGTCTGCGTGGGTTTCCTCCGGGTTTTCCGGTTTCCTCCACAGTCCAAAAACATGGATCAAGTCAATTGAATTCTCAAAATTGCCCCACATAGAGTGTGTCTGTGTGAGTGACTTTGTGCCCAGCGATGGATTGGCGCCCTTTCCCGGGTCTATCTGCCCAGCGCCCGAGACGTTCTCCCCTGGATGGGCATGGGGAACACCCCCCCCCCCCCGCGACCCTAATAGAGGATAAAGAGGGATATAATGAATGAATGAATGAATGTTATGAGATTACATATTAGGTTATGGACATATTGTTTCACAAAGCAAATACCATAAATGAATTAACAAGGGATGTGATTCAAAACAAAGAAAAGAGTGACATTATTAAACGTGGGACATTAATTTTTTCATTTTGCCAAAAGAAAATTGCAGGGAAATGTAGGATCTGATAAATCTGACATTAAAAAAAATTCTGACAGCTTTGAGGTTTCATCATCAACATTTTGGTGTTCCACAGATCGAGAGCCTTCAACCCATATGCCCCTTTACCCAACATCATGTGAAATGGCAGCAAGAAGTCTGCCCCCCTGTCTGTTGCCCCCACCCCCCGTGAAAAGAGACACTTTTGGAAAAACAGAGGACACGGTGAAGATAGAGTTAGAAAACATATCGCTTTGGAAACAGTTTAGCACCATCGGCACAGAGATGATCATCACAAAGAAGGGCAGGTAGAGTGAAGTGATTAATGTAAACACACCTAATATGTACTTTTTCATACAAAGTGTTTTATATAATGTTTATTGATAAACCTTTCTATGAATCTGACCTTCATAATGCATTATAAATACATGCACAATGCTTCATAGCAGTAATAAATGATCATTTACATAATGTCTGTAAAGAGAGCTTATAAGCGTTCATAAACAGTTATAAAACCATTTTCAGAGGAGGCATTCTTTAAAAACAAATGTTATGTCACTGGTCTCCACAATAAGTGAATGAAAAGTATATAATATACATTTCATAATGCATTATGTCATATTTTGTATCACTTTATATACAGTGCGGCACGGTGGCTTAGTGGTTGGCGTGTTCTCCTCTCAGCACTAGGGATTTCTGGTTCGAATCCCCATCTGGGAGAAGTTTCCATGTTCTCCCCGTGTCCGCGTGGGTTTCCTCCGGGTTCTCCGGTTTCCTCCCACTGTCCAAAAACATGGATAAAGTTCAATTGAATTGCACCATATAGAGTGTGTTTGTGTGAGTGAGTGTGTGCCCAGTGATAGATTGGTGCCCTGTCCTGGGTGTATCTGCCCAGCGCCCAAAACGTTCTCCCCTGGATGGGCATGGGGAACCCCCCCACGACCCTAATATACGATATATGCGGAAGATAATGAATGAATGAATTTATATACGGTTATGTATACTTTATAAAGCTTTATAAAATATTATGAATACCAGATTCATAGTGTTACCAGTATATTAATTAATTTATTAATTTATTATTAATTATTTATTATATTTATTTATACAAACTTTCTGCATCAGACGTATGTTTCCTCAGTTGAGAGTGAAACTGTCAGGTTTGAATCCATCCCTACGCTACATCCTTCTGTTGGACATCACACCTGTCGACTCCTTCCGCTACCGTTTTCAAGATGATACCTGGCAGGTGGTGGGAGGAGCCGAGGCCCGGCTTCCAGACCGGGTGTTCATTCATCCCGATTCCCCAGCAACCGGTGAACACTGGCAGAACCGCAGCATATCATTTCACAGAGCCAAGCTTACAAACAACACACTCGATGCGCAAGGATATGTAAGTTTCTACATGATAAACCAGTGCAGAATCCTTAATATATATGGGCGCGGTAGCTCAGTGGTTAGGGTGTTGGGTTATCAATCTGAAGGTTGTGGGTTCAAATCCCAGGTCCACTGAAGTCACCAATAAAGGTCAATTGAATTCTCCAAATTGCCCCATATAGAGTGTGTTTATGGGGCATGTGAGTGAGTGTGTGCCCAGTGATAGATTAGTGCCCTGTCCTGGGTGTATCTGCCCAGCGCCCGAAACGTTCTCCCCTGGATGGGCATGGGGAACCCACCCCCCCCCCGCGACCCTAATATACGATAAAGCGGAAGATAATGAATGAATGAATTTATATACGGTTATGTATACTTTATAAAGCTTAATGAAATATTATGAATACCAGATTCATAGTGTTACCAGTATATTAATTAATTTATTAATTTACATACATTTCGAACTTTCTGCATCAGACGTATGTTTCCTCAGTTGAGAGTGAAACTGTCAGGTTTCATATGTAAGTTTGTACATGATAAACCAGTGCAGAATCCTTACTATATATGGGCGTGGTAGCGCAGTGGTTAGGGTGTTGGGTTATCAATCTGAAGGTTGTGGGTTCAAATCCCAGGTCCACTGAAGTTACCAATAACCCTAATTGCTCCAGGGATGTTGTGATTAACCCTGTGCTCACCTTGTAAGTTTTTTTTGGATAAAAGCGTCTGCTAAATGACCAAATGCAAATATTTCTATGCATAAATGACATTGGGGGGGGGGGTGTCTAAATTCCATTTCGAGCTACTGTAAAACATTTTCTATGCGAATGCCATTTTAATGATACTGTGAAATTATAGGAATCAATTTTCCCATGTGATCTCTGTTAGATTATTCTGCACTCTTTGCATAAGTACCAAGCCCGAGTGCATGTGATTGAAGCCAGAGATGTGCTGATGTGGGGCGGTGCTCAACACACCTTCACTTTTCCTGAGACCCAGTTTATCACAGTCACAGCGTATCAGAACAACAGGGTGAGGAACAGTGATGTGTCATCTACAATAAAATGGCAAAATAAACGGAAAACCAGCATTTTTCCTAAATTGTTATTTGTTTTTAGATAACTGAACTGAAGATCAATTCCAATCCATTTGCTAAAGGATTTAGAGAAAATGGCATGAATAGCAAAAAGTAAGTAAAATTTTATATATATGCATGTATAAGTATGTATGTACAGTATATATGAATGTATATACAGTATGTATGTAGTGTGTGTGTGTGTGTGTGTATATATATATATATATATATATATATATATATATATATATATATATATATATATACAGTCAAACTTTTGATACACGCCCTATGTTGTCCATGTTCCACTTCTCATGGACTTCTTTGTAGTTCTCTAATTCCAGACTGTAGTCCATCTGTTTGTGTTCTACAGTACATACTGTGTACGTCCCCTTTACTCTGTTCTAATGGTCAGAACCCCAATAGTAGCACCACAGAGCAGGGGTTATTTGGTTGGTGCATTATTCCTATCCCAGCAGTGTCACTGAGGTGGAGAAATGAAACTCCAGCAGCACTGCTGCACTAAAACCCCCTCACCACATCAGTGTCACTGCAGAACTGTAAATAAACAATCCACCACCCAAATGATACCTGTTCTGTCAATAGAGAACAGAGAACCAACAGGGGACTAACAACAACAAGAACACAGATGGACTACAGTCTGTAATTATAAAACTACAAAGTCCATCTATATGATAAGAGGAGGAAATAGATGATGGAGCAATGGAGTGTGTTCAAAATAAAATATAATAAAATAAAATAAAATATTGAATATATATATATATATATATATATATATATATATATATATATATATATATATATTAGTGATTAAAAGGTAATAAAATGGTATATTTTACTTTTATATCAGACAGAGAGATGCAAGACAGAAGAGGAAGCTTAACCATCCACATCAAGAGGAAGCTTTGGACATTGGTATGTAATCTTCTATAATATAATCTTAACCTTAGAATTCGTTTAAATGTTTCCAAAAGTATTCACCCACCCCTCCAACAACTCTATATGGGGCAATTTGGAGAACTCAATTGACTTGATCCATGTTTTTGGACGGTGGGAGGAAACCGAAGAACCCAGAGGAAACCCACACGGACACGGGGAGAACTTGGAAACTCCACCCAGATTGGGATTCGAAACGGGAATCCCTAGTGCTGAGAGGAGAACATGCTAACCTCTAAGCCACCGTGCCACCCTATATTGATAATGTATTGTATATAAATGGCAATAAGTTTGTACCTCTTTCTTTGTCCTTTTTCTTAGAATCATGTGACCCATGTGATTCCACTGAAGTGATAACGCAACCCATTGCACTAGAGAACACCAACCTGTCTTTGTCTGATTCGGGATTCTGCTCTGATGTTCCAACTTTCTCCGAGCAGACAGAACAGCAGCACGGTTCTGGTCCAGTTTTCTTGGGTTCACAAATTTCTCAAATCCCAGAAATTTCAGAGATTTCGAATTCAGGCCAGAACCAACCTCGATCAACCACAAACAACAGTGAAGTTAGTGATGGACTGCTTGACGGGTGAGTCTTTTTTAAAATATATTAGATTTTTTAAATCACTGAAGTTCTGCAGTGACACTGATGTGGTGAGGGGGTTTTAGTTCATAGTTTATATTCTCCACCTCAGTGACACTGCTGGGATAGGAATAATGCACCAACCAAATAACCCCTGCTCTGTGGTGCTATTATTGGGGTTCTGACCATTAGAACAGAGTAAAGGGGACGTACACAGTATGTACTGTAGAACAAACAGATGGAACTAGAAGGTCCATCTTTATAGTAAGTAAAACTGATCACATGGACAATAATTAATTTCTGTATTTTCTCTTTCTCAGGTCTGCCCAGATGATAGGCTTTTCTTCATACAACACATTTACAGCTTCTTCAATTACTTCCACATCTCAGCTGCCAGTACCTCAGCCATTATCCTGTTCCTCATTGCCCTCCACTCAGAGATCAGACCTTCCTTCTCATTCTAATCCAAGCTCACTGCCTGATTATTCTTCCATAACGTCTTCTTCCCACTACCCAATCATTGATTCGTCTTCTCAAGGGGACCCTTCATCTACCACACCTCAGATCTCTTTACATCCCTCTATCTGTCACTCATCCACTTCTAACCAGTTGCCCCCATCTTCATACCACTGTGTTCTTCCAACCCAAGACAATCTTAGCCCACACACACCAACCAACCCATCTTTTCAATCTCTTCCTCCTCTCTCTTGTCAGACCATCAATAATTGTACTTCAGACCTTGCTTTGGATCCTACTCAGGCCGTCGAAGGTGATTTGGTCTCATCGAACTTGACACCGTCCTCTACCGTCCAAGACTCCACCCAGACGGCCTTCCCATTCCCACCGATTCAGAATTCCAACAATCCTGATACGTCAACACCATCACCCCAAAACCATTCCCAAAACGCTTTTCCGTTTCCTCCTTTGCCTCAGGAGAGTAATATTAGTGCCCAAATTTCGAACCAAATCCCTGCAGCTTTCCCTTTAATCTCTCCATCAGAACCCACTTCCACACCCTTAACTACACCAGCAGGGCAGGACATTAACACCACGGTGTTTCAGTTTCCTTTAGAACAATGCAATCAGAACACTTCAACCTCTTTGCCAGAACAAACACCTGCACCTTTTCCTCAACCATCATCATCATCTCAACTGAACCATGCAATGTCTTTCCAAAACCCAATAAATACCACAGCTGGACCTTTTCCTCAATCCTCCTCCCCTTCTGTCAATCCAGGCTTTACACAAGTCTCAAATCACATAGCCAGTTCTATCTCTGCTCCTTCTATGCCGGCATTGCCTCCCTCACTGCCGCCGCATGTGGTTCCTGGGTCCATTCCTAACCCAACTCAGACGTCCCACATGTCTTATCATATGTCCTCTACCATTCCGTCTGGTCCTCACACTCTACAGAATTTGTCAGTACCAATTATGGCCTCTACTCAAAATGTCTCAGTCCTTCCCAATACACCCCATGTCCAGACCACATTCCCAAATCCCCCTTTCTCACATATATCGTCTCAATGTGCGAACCCATATCAAATACCACCACAGTCCTTTGCCCTTTTACCAGCTCCTGCAGCCACAGTTCTTCCACACACAGCCATCCAAAACCACCCTGTTCACCTAAGCTCAACCCATACACAGTATCCCCCATCTACCAATGCATACCCTCCAGTCGCTCCACCTGATATAGGGTCTTACACCCAGCTCAATCCAACTGGCCCTTATCTACCTGATATGGTATTGCACCATTCTCTTCTCCCACCGTTAGAGAATTCCCTTCCGTCCGCTTCCTCTCTTTATAATTCCTTCCCTTCCTATCCTCTGCGCCTTTGCCAGGATCCTCGATCTTCTTTCCATTTACAGCTTCGACACATTTACAGGAAACCTCAGCATATACATCCAAATAATCAGGGTTCCTGCCTGGAACTTGGACCGAGGTCAGCTTTCTGAGCAAACAGCAAGAGTGGAAGGCATTGCAGATAATGGTATATATATGTGTATATACCATATAGACATGGTATATAGTTTTTTTTTTAAATATGGTCTTTGTGGTGGATATATTTTCTTTTATCTGAATTAAATTTAATGAAAGCACTGCAGAAAGAAACCTGAAACAGTAATGGTGTGCGGTATATTGGTGTCTATTTTAAAGTTGGAATAATATGAAACTAGATTAAAGCTTTTTGTGATTTAAAATGAATGTTTGATTGATTCATTTAAATCACACAATGAGGTGTTTGCTTCAAAATAGTAATTCCTCTTCAAACAAACAATTTTTACAATGTTTACGGCCTATCAGCACTAGGGATCCAGGTTAGAATCCTAATATGGGTGAAGTTTCCATGTTCTCCACATGTCTTTGTGGGTATTTTCCAGGTTCTACAGTTTCCTTCCACACAAGGTAAATTGACTGCTGTAAATTCATTCATTCATTCATTATCTTTCACTTTATCCTTTATTAGGGTCACAGGGGGGGGGGGGGTTAACGTCTCGGGCGCTGGGCAGATACACCCAGGACTGGGCGCCAATCTCTTTACATCCCTCCATCTGTCACTCATCCACTTCTAACCAGTTGCCCCCATCTTCATACCACTGTGTTCTTCCAACCCAAGACAATCTTAGCCCACACACACCAACCAACCCATCTTTTCAATCTCTTCCTCCTCTCTCTTGTCAGACCATCAATAATTGTACTTCGGACCTTGCTTTGGATCCTACTCAGGCCGTCGAAAGTGATTTGGTCTCATCGAACTTGACACCGTCCTCTACCGTCCAAGACTCCACCCAGACGGCCTTCCCATTCCCACCGATTCAGAATTCCAACAATCCTGCACGTCAACACCATCACCCCAAAACCAATCCCAAAACGCTTTTCCGTTTCCTCCTTTGCCTCAGGAGAGTAATATTAGTGCCCAAATTTTGAACCAAATCCCTGCAGCTTTCCCTTTAATCTCTCCATCAGAACCCACTTCCACACCCTTAACTACACCAGCAGGGCAGGACATTAACACCACGGTGTTTCAGTTCCCTTTAGTCCCCCCCCCCCCCCCCAACCCTAATAGAGGATAAAGCGGAAAATAATGAGTGGATGAATAACTAATAAATGATCAACATGATGTGACCAGAAATCAATCCGGGGACCTTCATGTCGCGAAGCTCCTCCCTGAACCGCAAACCTACAACTCTCCCAAAATATCATCCTGCATTAGCTGGGAATGGAATCAGGGTCCGCAGTGTAGCAAGTGAGACGTCTACCAACAAACCATCGATGACCTCATATGACACATACAAAGTAGAGGTTGTCATGACCTGCCACGTGTGCGCCGTCCAAAATCCCGCACAGTCCAAAGTCCAAAAGAGCCGAAGATGACGTGCTAAAAGGGTCTTCATGCGACAAATAATGAATGGCAGGGTTTAAATGTCAACCGAGGATCACACATGATGGGAAAACACGGCAGATACAAATTTACAAGGACTATAATTAACTAGGCGGCATAGTGGATTTGGGTTGGCATGTTCTCCTCTCAGCACTAGGGATTCCCGGTTCGAATCCCCATCTGGATGGAGTTTCCATGTTCTCCCCGTGTCTGTGTGGGTTTTCTCCGGGTTCTCCGGTTTCCTCCCACAGTCCAAAAACATGGATCAAGTCAATTGAGTTCTCCAAATTGCCCCATATAGAGTGTGTATGCGTGCATGTCTGTGTGAGTGAGTGTGTGCCAAGCGATAGATTGGCGCCCTGTCCTGGGTGTATCTGTCCAGCGCATGTATCATGTCCAAAGCGACTTACAAGGTGAGCACAGGGTTCATCACAACATCCCTGGAGCAATGAGGGTTAAGGGTCTTGCTCAAGGACCCACATTGGTAACTTTAGTGGACCTGGGATTTGAACCCTCAACCTTCAGGTTGATAACCCAACACCCTAACCACTGAGCTACCGCGCCCTCAATGTATGAAGTTGTATTGTGCTGAGAAAGTAATAGGCTGACGATAC
This sequence comes from Corydoras maculifer, assembly GCA_019802435.1. Classification (NCBI taxonomy): domain Eukaryota; kingdom Metazoa; phylum Chordata; class Actinopteri; order Siluriformes; family Callichthyidae; genus Corydoras; species Corydoras maculifer. The sequence continues at coordinate 1,511,795 of JAFMOD010000056.1, read as the reverse complement.
ACCTGCAGGTGTAGCTAAACGTGAAGCACAGAGAGTTTAAAGAAGCCTGTAGTCAACGTAACATATAAATAATTTAAAATAAAAACAATTTAATCTGAATTTACTGACTACTGAAGAATACGACTTAAAAAAATGTATTTTTTATTTGCATGTGATCTATGCAATTTTAAGTAGAACTGTTTATAAGCAACAAGGTGCGGCACAGTGGCTTAGTGGTTGGCATGTTCTCCTCTCAGCACTAGAAATTCCCGGTTCGAATCCCAATCTGGGTGGAGTTGCCATGTTCTCCCTGTGTCCTCGTGGGTTTCCTCCGGGTTCTCCGGTTTCCTTCCACAGTCCAAAAACATGGATCAAGGTAATTCAGTTCTCCAAATTGCCCCATATAGAGTGCGTCTGTGAGTGAGTGTGTGACCAGTGATAGATTGGCGTCCTGTCCTGGGTTTCTCTGCCCAGCGCCCGAGATGTTCTCACCTGGATGGGCATGGGGAACCCCCCCGCGAATTTGGTAGAGGATAATGGATGGATGGATAAACAACAGGGCGGCACGGTGACTTAGTGGTTAGCACGTTCGCCTCTCAGCGCTAGGGATTCCCGGTTCGAATCCCCATCTGGGTGGAGTTTCCATGTTCTCCCCGTGTCTGCGTGGGTTTCCTCCGGGTTCTCCGGTTGCCTCCCACAGTTCAAAACATGGAGCAAGTCAATTGATTTCCCCAAATTGCCCCATATAGAGTGTGTATGTGTGAGTGAGTGTGTGCCCAGCGATAGTCTGGCGCCCTGTCCTGGGTCTATCTGCCCAGCGCCCGAGACGTTCTCCCCTGGATGGGCATGGGGAACCCCACCGCGACCCTAATAGAGGATAAAAGCGGAAGATAATGGATGGATGGATAAACAAGAAGGCTGTTAGTGCCTCTAGTGGTTTCAGAAGGTAGTGATACCGATGTTAAAATAATGTACAGCTTTTCTGTCATGTAATAAAAAATCGTGCTGCTTCAATTGTTATAATGTAAAATTATTATTGTAAAATGTTCATTATGACTGTGAAGCTCTGAAGAGTTTGTGGTAGACCCTGTGGTGAAGCTCCTGCCTCAGCAGGTCTCGTTCTTTGCGGATTCCCTGCAGAACAGTGCGGTTCTCCTGAGCTCGGCGCACCAGATATGGGATGGTGTCATCCACTGAGCCATAAGGCACCGATTTATAGACAGAGAAACCATGCTGGGCTGAGAACGGGGAGAATAGAGCAACAAATTCATAAATAAAGCATATTTATGTCATTAAAGAGACTAAAGGAAACATACACTCATCGGCCATTTTATTAGGTGCAGCTCATTGTGTCTCCACTGATCATATAGATGGACTTTGTAGTTCTACAGGTCCATTCTGTAGTCCATCTGTTTCTCTATATACTCTGTTCTCTGATGATCAGGTCCCCAAAGCGCAGATATTATTAGGGTGGTGGATGATGGTACGAGTGGTATGTTCTGATTGGTGTACTGTTCTCTGTCTGTGTCTGATCCACTCACACACTACCACCATGTCAGTATTACTGCAGTACTGAGAATCATCCACCACCCTAATACCTCCTCTGTGGAGGTCCTGATCATCAGAAAACATACTAAAAAGGACTAACGAATTATGTAGAGATACATATGGACTACAGAATGTAACTATAGAACTTGTAATTAAAGTCCATCTAAAGGGCGGCACGTTGGCTTAGCAGTTCGATTCCCAATCTGGGTGGAGTTTCCATGTTCTCCCCGTGTCCACGTGGGTTTCCTATGGGTTCTCCGGTTTCCTCCCACAGTCCAAAAACTTGGATAACGTCATTTAAATTCTCCAAATTGCCCCATATAGAGTGTGTTTGTGTGAGTGTGTGCCCAGTGATAGATTGGCACCCTGTCCTGAGTGTATCTGCCCAGCGCCCGAGACGTTCTCCCCTGGATGGGCATGGGAAACCCCCCCCCCCATTACCCTAGTAGAGGATAAAGCGGAAGATAATGGATGGATGGATGGAAAGTCCATCTATAAGATCAGTGAAACTGAAAAAAACACACAGTGAGTGTAAAACTGAGAAGGTGGACCTAATTAAACAGCCAGGGAGTTTAAATATATGTGGACATTGATGGATCTACCTAGGGTGAGAGATATGTGGTCGCACATTCCCAGAAGCTGACCGAAACACACCAGGCCTCCATTGCGGGCAATACCTAATTCACTCATTCTGTAAAAAAATGTATAAATTTACATGTTCTGTAAATGTATTTGAATATTAATTGTAATTGCCATTAATAAGATTAACATTAACACAGGGTACAAACTTTGTCACGGCCCGTTTCACAGATTCCTCATTGTGAGTGGCCACAATGATCTTGTAGTGCTCAGGTTGCTGAGAGATAAGGTTCAGCATAACCTCCAGAGATGCATTGTAGCTGCATTAAAAGTTGCCACATCATGAGGTCAGGGGTCAGTTTCGGGGTGTAATATAGAACGGGCAGGAAGCTTCTTGTACCTGTCGTTGGTTTGCTCCCAGGATGGATGGATTGGGTCGGCACATTCTTCTTTTTCAGCCAGTATTCTTTCTTTGACCATGTAGGCACCTCGTACGAGTTTAATCCCAAGACAGAAAGAATGGTCTGCAGACAGACGGATAGCTTCCAGCAAGAGACCACTGGATTCCTAGAAAAGAGAGGAAACTTTCGGCTTTTGTTGAGATTAAATAAGTCATGATGTCACTAATCCCATTCCTCAGTATGTTTTATTGCTTATATATGTTTATATGTTGTATATGTTTATAAAACAGGTATTTTCTAATAAAAACAACTTGATATCATGTACCATTAAATACAGATTAATATGAACAGCGAGACGATTCCTGATGAGCTCTAAGGCTGTTTTTTAAATGGTGTTCTGTTATATGGCCAAAAGATTAAAAAAAAAAAAAAATTATTGTTAAAGAAATTGGTATCCAGTTACTCAGCAATGAATGTTCACTTTAAAAACTGAACTAGATCACATAAGACACGGTTATCAACAATTTTGCTTTTCAATAACACATTTATAAATTAAACCATATTTTTTACTATGGTAAAAAAACAATTAGGCAATAAGACACTTGAGGTTCTGCATTATGGTAAATAAATCAGAAGAGCGAGTTGTTGTTAGGCACATAGCAGGGTGCTGTAACACCTTTTTTAGTAATTTATTCACAATAATGCAGAACCTTAAGTACCTTGTTGCTTTAAAAAATAGTAAAACACACTATCCATCCATCCACTTTATCCTCTATTAGGGTCGCAGAGGGGGGGGGGGGGTTCCCCATGCCCATCCAGGGGAGAATGTTTCAGGCGCTGGGCAGATACACACAGGACAGGACGCCAATCCATCGCTGGGCACACACTCACTCACACAGACACACTCTATATGGGGCAATTTGGAGAACTCAATTGATTTGATCCATGTTTTTGGACTGTGGGAGGAAACTGGAGAACCCGGAGGAAACCCACGCAGACATGGGGAGAACATGAAAACTCCACCCAGATGGGAATTCAAACCGGGAATCCCTAGCGGTGAGAGGCAAACGTGCTAACCACTAAGCCCCCGTGCCGCCCGGTTTAACACACTAAAAAAAACAAAAACAAAACAATGTTTGATTCATAATTATGATTATTAAAAACAAAACATTATTAATCTTGTCTTTTATTTTTAAAGTGAACATTGATTGCTGAGTAACCAGATACCAGTTTCTCTAACAATTATAAAATGCCATCTAGTGGCCATATTACAGAACACAGTTTATTTAAAAAAAAAAAAAAAAAAAAAAAAAAAAAAAAAAAAAGCTACAGCAGCTAGTGCTCATCAGGACTCAGCTCACTGTTTATATTAATCTGTATTTTTATAAATGGTTCATGATTTAAATTAATGTATTGTATATCATGCATTGATATGAAGCACTCAGAGGTGTGTGGTATTGTCAATGAAGTACCAACGTGATATATGGCTCAGCCAATGAGATTTAGGGACCAGAATTACCTGCTATATGATGCAATTTGGTGCTTTGAGTAGAGGCCATCATGTTCTATATTGCAAACATCAGTTGGCATAGTGCTCTTTGTAATACACCCAGGTAACACATCCAGCTTTTGAGCAACCATTTAAGTACCTTCAAGTAACATTGGTAAGTGTTCCAGATCCAGGCATCATTTTGGTTAAACTTCTTCATCATTGCCATGGTGATGAGAGAGAGGGCAGGGTTCATGTAAGTATACTCAGCATCCAATAGAACTCTGACTTTGTTAACACTCGCCTGTTGAGTAAAAAGAGCAGATTAAGGGACTGAAATTTGAGGTTTGGAATACAATTAGAGAATCGTAATGTATTTTACCTCCCCAATTTGATTTAATCTGCTCAGTCCATGTTGCAGATGGGCAGTTTCACCCTCGCTAAGACCAGGAAACGTCACAGCCTTAGACAGAAATGACCGAACACATGAAAAATTAATAAAATAAGTGATAGCTTTGTTTAAAATGTTATATATTTAAAAAAGATATGCTGTTTTTAAGCTGTTTAGTTTTTAGACTTTTGAACCGGGAATCCCTAGTGCTGAGAGGAGAACATGCTAAGCCAAATCCTGCCCATATATATATATATATATATATATATATTCATTATCTCCCGCTTTATCCACCATTAGGGTTGCGGGGGGTTCCCCATGCCCATCCAGGAGAGAATGTTTCGGGCGCTGGGCAGTTACACCCAGGACAGGGCGCCAATCCATCTCACACACTCACTCACGGGGGGGGGGGGGGGGGGGGGGGGGGGGGGGGGGGGGGGGGGGGGGGGGGGGGGGGGGGGGGGGGGGGGGGGGGGGGGGGGGGGGGGGGGGGGGGGGGGGATATATATATTCATTCATTCATTATCTCCCGCTTATCCTCTATTAGGGTCGCGGTGGGGTTCCCCATGCCCATCCAGGGGAGAACATCTCGGGCGTTGGGCAGATAGACCCAGGACAGGGCGCCAATCCATCGCTGGGCACACACTCACTCACACAGACACACTCTATATGGGGCAATTTGGAGAATTCAATTAACTTGATCCATGTTTTTAGACTGTGGGAGGAAACTGGAGAACCCGGAGAAAACCCACGCAGACACGGGGAGAACATGGAAACTCCACCCAGATAAGGGATTTGAACTGGGAATCCCTAGTGCTGAGAGCCGAATGTGCCAACCACTAAACCACCATGCCTATATTTATATATATATATATATATATATATATATATATATATATATATAAATAAATAAATAAATAAATAAACTAACTATAAAGAGAGAGAGAATATATATAAAAATTTAAATATATATATTTTTTTATTCAATTGTACCTCTCCATCCAAAGCTCTAACCAGTAGGTCCAAGTCATAATTGTGTTTCTTGAGCAAGGTGGTCAGCTTTACCTAATAATTAATAATGACATACGTTCCATTAGCGTTGAGTGAGAACGGAAAGTTTTTTTTAACTTCGAAAGTTGAGCCACTCACACAAAGTTCAGGGCTGACGAGAGCAGTAATTTTCAGCTGCATCATGGGATCTTTACTCCAAGTATTACTGTGAGACATATGCACACACTCCATCATGGCTCCCAAATTGTCATCATACCTCTGTTCCCTGTTAATGTTGCGACAGAAAACAGAATGAAATAGTGAAGATGTGTAGAGTTACACAGAGCAAAATTCACTTCTCATCTCATTATTTTTCTATACAAGAGTCATGGGAGGCACACTGGGCACACTCACAAAGACAAACACTGTGAGGCAATTTAGATAGGGGCAATTAAGATCACCCAATTTACAATGAATCCATGTTTTTGGACTTTTTTGGCTGGGGATCCAGGTCCGAAACCCGAAGTGGGTTTTCTCCAGGATCTGCTGTTTGCTTCCACAGTCCAAAAACATGGATTGCCCCTTTTGTTCTTTATGTAATGTGTGTGGGTGTGTGTGTGCCTTGCAATGGATTGGTGTCCGAAATATTCTCCCCTGGATAGGCATGGGGATGGCAAAACACCCCCCCCCCCCGACTCTACTAGTAATTTAAGAGGATAATGAGACGAGATAAGAGGTGCATTCACTAACGGCTCTGTCTTTGTGAACCAATATCTTTGTGATAATTTCTGTATTAAAATGTAAAGCAATGTAATAAAACATCTTTTAAGATATATTATGTAAGAGTCAAGCCTTTCAGAACAGAGTATGTAGTCCAAACACAGATGGACCATTACAGACATTTAGTATGTTCTTAATGGTACAGCAGAACATTGTAGTTAATAAATAGTAAAGCATTGTTTAACAGCATGACATGAACTTATAAGCATAGTTTATAGTTATCTTACCCAGTGCCTTCTCCAAGGTCCTCCTCGATAGGCACGGCCAACATGGGCTGAAGACCCAACGAGTTCATTTTCTGCATCGATGCTGCAATCTCAGCCTCCGTTTCCCCGGCAACGAACTGGGCATAAACGAATGGACGCAGGAGCATCGAGAAGGCTTTTTTGCCCAGAATGGACCTTGTAAACAACATAAGCTAAGAAAGAGGAGAGAGTGTGTATTAAAGTCAAAAGTGTCTGAGATCCAAAGAGGAAAGAGCAGTTAGGTTTCTATGAACAATTTCCTAAAGTGGTTGGCATGTTCTCCTCTCAGCACTAGGGATTCCCGGTTCGAATCCCCATCTGGGTGAAGTTTCCATGTTCTCCCCGTGTCCACGTGGGTTTCCCCTGTGTTTTCTGGTTTCCTCCCACAGTCCAAAAACATGGATCAAGTCAATTGAGTTCTCCAAATTGCCCCATATATGGTGTGTTTGTGTGAGTGAGTGTGTGCCCAGTGATGGATTGGCACCCTGTCCTGGGTCTATCTGCCCAGCGCCCGAGACGTTCTCCCCTGGATGGGCATGGGGAACCCCACCGCGACCCTAATAGAGGATAAAGCGGGAGATAATGAATGAATGAATGAATGTGTGAGTGAGTGTGTGCCCAGCGATGGATTGGCGCCCTGTCCTGGGTGTAACTGCACAGCGCACGAAAAGTTCTCCCCTGGATGGGCATGGGGAACCCCCCCGCGACCCTAATAGAGGATAAAGTGGAAGATAATGAATAAATGAATGAATGAATTCCGCCCCCCCCCCACCCCGTGGCCCTAGTCTCTAGTATAGGATTAAGCAGGAGATAATGAGATGAGATTATAAGGTCAAACTGCAGACCCTTTTACACAAAGCGACTGACAAGAATCCCAACTTGATGATTGGGGTCAGAACACAGGGTCAGTACACATGGAGATTCATGAAAAAGCTATTTCCTTGACAGCAGCATGTGTCTCTGCACAATAATAACGTAAGCCGTTGCATTAAGAGTATAAATCTCGTATAAAACAAATGCTGATTTTTGCGCTTTCCGTTTGTAACAGTATGGACTGTCATTTTCATTTCTGGTATTTGGAATTAAAAACATGTATTACTTTGGTGACGGACCACATTTTCACTGTCCATCTGTTCATCTCTGATGAAGCCCGACTCAGATAACTTCCCAGCATATCGGCTTAAAAGCTCTCTAAGTGTCTCAACTTTTCCTAAAACAGGGTTTATGGTTAATAAAAGTAAGCATGCATCTATTACTGTCCCTGAACGTAGATCGTTTACTGAGTGATTTCAACCGTACAGAAGTAAAATATCAGGGAATTACCTTGCCACAGTTATTGACCAGAAAAGGGACAGAGCAGAGCCTAAAGACGCCAAGGGCCCGTACAATTTCCCACAGACTCTTGGACTGAAAAGCACGTGGATCCTTAAAAGTCAGCGCAGCAGGCTCATGACCCTTATGGGATACAAATCCTACATTTTCTGATGTCAGTGAGCGAACGGTCACTTGCACGGGCAAAGCAAAATTGAAAAGCTTCGGCCGGAAAACAGAAATCATTCTTGATACCGAAAGAATTTTTATGATTGACGGCGGTGAGATCGATGGCCCTTCCTCCTCTTAGGTCATCCAAACTGATCTTCTGACTGTTCTAACAGATCCTCACCTCACAGTTTTATCTCTGGTATAAAAAAAAAAGACAAATGAATGAAATCCATATTTCATTTAGTAATAAACAATTAAATGTATATAACAAACAGCACACAGATATATTTGTACTCTATAAAAATACTAATCATCAATAACAATCTATTGGAAATAACAGGAATTTTGCCATCAGCCAGGTTTAAGAGTATAAATCTCGTATAAAACAAATGCTGGTTTTTGCGCTTTCCGTTTGTGACAGTATGGACGGTCATTTTTATTTCTGGTATTTAGAATTGAAAACATGTATTACTTTGGTGACACGGACATTTTCACTGTCCATCTGTACATCTCTGATGAAGCCCGACTCAGATAACTTCCCAGCATATCGGCTTAAATTCCATGATCCATGTTTTTGGACTGTGGGAGGAAACCGGAGAACCCGGAGGAAACCCACGTGGCCACGGGGAGAACATGGAAACTTCACCCAGATTGGGATTCGAACCAGGAATCTCTAGTGCTGAGAGGAGAACGTGCTAATTACTAAGACACCTTAAAACGGCAATCTATTCATTTATTATCCTCTGCTTTATCCTATATTAGGGTCGTGGGGGTGGGGGTGGGGGGTTCCCCATGCCCATCCAGGGGAGAACGTTTTGGGTGCTGGGCAGATACACCCAGGACAGGACGCCACTGGACACACACTCTAAATGGGGAAATTTGGAGAATTCAATTGCCCTTGATTGAATTTTTATGATTGACGGGGGTGAGATCGATGGCCCTTCCTCCTCTTAGGTCATCCAAACTGATCTTCTGACTGTTCTAACAGATCCTCACCTCACAGTTTTATCTCTGGTATAAATAAAAAAGACAAATGAATGAAATCCATATTTCATTTAGTAATAAATAATTAAATGTATATAACAAACTGCACACAGATATATTTGTACTCTATAAAAATACTAATTATCAATAACATTCTATTGGAAATAACAGGAATTTTGCCATCAGCCAGTAAAAGCTAAAAAGAGTCAATGCTCTTACCTTGGGAAGTTCATACAAAACCGTGAACGATCGTTAAACCTTGAAAACAGTGAAGGAGGTAAATGAGTGCATCATCACTGGGGTTAGTGTTTAAGTTGGATCTCATGGTTAATTAATGACGAGCAGAATGAACTTTGGGCGATTTGGGGGTGTACATATCTACTAGCAAACATTTTGCCATTTTTGCATCAAAGTATAAGAAACAGTAATTACAAACATTATAGCTTTATATTAAAACATTTAAAGACTGTATGCATTTACGGATGGCCAGTTATTTGAGAGCATTAAGAAAATCAGATGCATTTAAGGTGGGAATTGATTTTATAGGAAAATGAGATCTGCTTTCAGAGACTGCCATGTGAATGTTTCTTATTATTTTGATAATTTAAGCAAAAGAAATTAAATGGAACACTGAAATCATGGCATCACTGTTTCGTTAACACTGTTATTTATACCTGTATTTATTACTGCAGGTCTATGAAGGTTTTTAAACGGCAAATGAATTGGGTTTTTAAAAATAGCACCGTTATTAGGGACAGTCTAATGCACTTAACATGAGAAAGGATTAACTTACCCTAATGTATTAAAACAGTAATCAATCCATTCATTCTATATCTTCCGCTTTATCCTCTATTAGGGTCGCGGGGGGGGGGGGGATCCCATGCCCATCCAGGGGAGACCGTCTCAGGCGCTGGGCAGATAGACCCAGGACAGGACGCCAATCTATCACTGGGCACACACTACCTCACACACACACACACACACTATATGGGAATCCCTAGTGCTGAGAGGAGAACATGCTAACCACTAAGCCACCGTGCCACCGGATTAATAAATGCTAAATAAATTTGTCTTTCTAGGTCTCTGTTTTAATACACTAGGGTAAATTAAGCCTCTCTCATGTTAAGTGCATTAGACTGTCCATAATAAAGGTGCTATTTTGGAAAACACATTTCATTTGCCATTTAAAAACCTTGATAGACCTGCAGTCAATTAATTAAGTTAATTCCTTATAATTGATTTGAATAGGAGGAAAAAAACATAACTGAAAATGCTTTCTTTTCTTTTGACACACGGGTTCATAATTACAGTAAAAGATTATTAATGAGTAATAAATAAGTGAAATTTGATTTCTAGGTTAATGTTTTAACACATTTAGGTTCGTTAAGCGCTTTAGACTGCCTCACACAGCCCCCAGGAATGACATTCGTCCATCCATTATATTCCACTTTATCCTCTATTCGGGTCGGGGGGGGTTCCCCATGCCCATCCAGGGGAGAACGTTTCGGGCGCTGGGCGAATACACCCAGGACAGGACGTCAATCTATCACTGGGCAAACACTCACTCACATTGACACACGCTATATGGGGCAATTTGGAGAATTCAATTGACCTGGATCCATGTCATCCCGGAGAACCCGGAGGAAACCCACTCACGGGGAGAACATGGAAACTCCACCTATATTGGGATTCGAACCGGGAATCCCCAGTGCTGAGCGGAGAACATGCCAACCACTAAGCCAGCGTGCCACACAGAACTAACAAAATAAAACAAAAACCTTGTAGCCCTAACCACTTGTAGCTCAGTGGTTAGGGTGTTGGTCTATCAATCTGAAGGTCGGGGGTTTAAATCCCAGGTCCACTGAAGTTACCAATGTGGGTCCTTGAGCAAGACCCTTAACCCTCATTGCTCCAGGGATGTTGTGATTAACCCTGTGCTCCCCTTGTAAGTCGCTTTGGATAAAAGCGTCCAATAAATGACCAAATGGGAATAATAATAATGGGGCGGCACGGTGGCTTAGTGGTTAGCATGTTCTCCTCTCAACGCTAGGGATTCCCGGATCGAATGAACCACACACATACCCCATCTGGGTGGAGTTTCCATTTTCTCCCCGTGGGTTTCCTCCGGGTTCTCCGGTTTCCTCCCACAGTCCAAAAACATGGAACAAGTCAATTGAATTCTCCAAATTGCCCCATATAGAGTGTGTCTGTGTGAGTGAGTGTGTGCCCAGTGATAGATTGGCGTCCTGTCCTGGGTGTATCTGCCCAGCGCCCGAAGCATTCTCCCCTGGATGTGCATGGGGAACCCCCCCGCCACCCTAATAGGGAATAAAGCAGAAGATAATGAATGAATGAACAACAATAATAATAATACATTTTATTTGAAAGCGCCTTTCAGAACACCAAAGGACGCTGTACAAAACATACATATTAAGAACATTTACATTTAAGAGAATGTAAATGTAGATTACGGATGAACCCTGTGTTCACCTTGTAAGTGGCTTTGGATAAAAGCATCCAATAAATGACCAAATGTAATGCAAATGTTATCAGCCATAAAAAAAAGCAGAAAAAACAGTTAACACTAGAATAATCTTTATTGTTTTAGCAGAAACAGTACAGGAAAGAAACTTCTCAAATCCAGCAAGCGCTGAAACCACCATCATGATGAACCATGTCAAGCTTTTGTTATACGTGTGAATATAGCAAGAGGTCTGACTCGGTTCTCATGAGTGATCTTAACAGGCCTTGCTGAGCAGAGTAAGCTGAACAGTACTGTACCACGCAGGATGTCTGAACCAACGAGATATCTATTGAAGCAATGCAGTAACCAAAGTACTCAGAGGATGAGGAATGCTGCTTTGAGGTTCTCAGTAAGAACCCTGGTTCTGGCTTCTGTAAGAGCCCCGTTGGTAATTCTGTTTGTTCTGGTAGGAGCCTTTTTGATCTGAAAATGATGAAAAATGAAATGTCAAACGATGACTTATGATTACAATCCAGCACTGGAGTGGTGTTAGAAGCATTAGAACAGGGGTGCTCAATACGGCGATCGCGATGGAGGTTTGGAAAAATAAAAATCACGTATCAGCGCTTTTTTTTTTTTTTTTTTTTTTTTTTTTTTTTACAGCACAGTATCGGAAGCACTTTTATATGCGCGCACGCATTTTAACACACAATGTTATTCATTCTGATTCACGATCTCTGCAAGCAAGCGGTCTGCGCCAATCTATCACTGAGCACACACTCACTCACACAGACACACTCTATATGGGGCAATTTTGAGAATTCAATTGACTTGATCCATGTTTTTGGACTGTGGGAGGAAACCGGAGAACCCGCAGGAAACCCACGCAGACACGGGGAGAACATGGAAACTCCACCCAGATGGGGATTCGAACTGGGAATCCCTAGTGCTGAGAGGAGAACATGCTAACCACTAACCCACCGTGCCGTCCTTAAATGGCTAAATATAAAATGTAAATGTCAACACTCGAGGTTGTGTGACATCCTGCCTAAGATGATCTGCCACACACTTTGGTTCGTGTCGGATTTGACAAAACCCTATATTTAGAATTAGAGTTTTACGATTTTGAGATTTAATCTTTTAAATTTCACATACGGACAAATATTATGCTTTAATTTTAATTAACACTTAATTAATGCATTTCCAAATCCAGATGATCTTACCTCTCTGGTATCCTTGCTTTTGTTGGTAGCCACCTTTCTGATCTGTTAAAACATAAGAAACAAATTTAATCTTAACCTTCAGCTCCGAACATCCCGATTCATAGATATTAGTTTATTTTAAACTGTAATTTCTAGACAGCATTTATTTATTTATTTATGTTTTAACGGCATATTTAGCATTTGTATGATATCCTATGGCAGGATATGGTACATATTTACAGTTTGTATATTTTTACTTTGTCCTTATATTTCAGTCACTCCTATATTTCCGATTTTATCTTTGAAGTTGTGAGATATTTCAACATCGTTTTTGGAGTTGTCCCAAGTGAGAGCTTCCTTGATGGTTTTTGGTACCGTATTTTCCGGACTATAAGGCGCACCTAAAAGCCTAAAATTTTCCCAAAAATTGGACGTGCGCCTTATACGTGTACTGAGTTCCAAAATCTATAAAAGTATTGTTGTGCGACCGGGTGGTTTTTTCCACACATCACGGTCCCTGCTGATCTGTGACTGCATGCGCGCTCATCTCACAGAAAAACCGAGTGAAGAAAATTAATCGGAGATTGCCGTCATTCCGGGAGGATTAAATAAAGAACTCCGACCGCTGGACATTGGCATAAACGGGGCGTTTAAGGTAAAGTTACGAGCAGCGGGAGAGCGATGGATGATAGACGGCGAACACACGTTTACTAAAACTCGGGATGCAGCGGCGGGCGAGTTACGCCACCGTCTGTGAATGGATTGTGGAGGCCTGGGCTGAGGTTTCTGCTGTAACCGTCGTCCGAGCTTTCACAAAACTCCACGAGACGGACTCAGACATTGATGAGGGGGAACCCGGAGTGCTCGATAGTGAAACAGCTTTTTAATTCAGACACAGAAGACGAGGACTTTGATGGATTTGTGGGAGAAGAGAGATTAAAATAATGTTTTGTCAAGTAGTAGAACAAACTTCAATTATAAATCAGCGTTTTGCATCCTTTACTTTTCTTGTAGATCGTATGTTTTAGCGAGTGCCTCATAATACGCTGCCGTACAGAATAAGTACCGTAAAGAAGTAGAGTCTGTAATTCAGACTGCGCCTTATAGTACGGTGCGCCTTATACGTCGATCAAATACAGAAATGGACCCTGTAATTCAGACTGCGCCTTATAATACAGTGCGCCTTATGGTCCGGAAAATACGGTAGTTTGATTTCTTGCCTCTTCTTGTTGTGTCGGGGGCAGTCTATTGGGGTATGTTTCACAGTGATGGGTGTTTGGCAGATTGGACATATCAGTGGGGTTTCTCCTTTTATTAGGTGTTGGTGGGTTTGTCTGGTATGTCCGATTCTGCATCTTAAGTAAATGACTTGGTCTATGCGCCGTTCATGGTGAGTTCTTGGTCTGTTATCGATTTTCGGTTGTATTTCATGAAGTTTGTTTGTGGTCTGGGTGTCCCATTCAGTTTGCCATATTTGTCTGATGTACGTGTTTAAGAGTGCTTTTAAGTCTGTTGAGGGGATTCTGAGGTTAGTTGTGTTCTGTCTTGCTTTTTCATTGCCGGCTATCCCGCTGTGTCCTGGTACCCAACATGGTCTCTAGACAGCATTAATCACTATTTCTTGAGAGTAACTGTGACATCAAGACCGTAATAAGGCGATTTAGATTTAACCCAATCAGTTTTGGCAGTAACCTCACAATCGGCATGGGGAGGTCATGCCCCACATATCAATAATAAGACAACTTCCACCCATTAATTCTACAAAGATCTGCAAACCACTAAGCCACTGTAATATCCGACAACACAAATAGATTTTGCATATTGAAGCCATAGTGGTTAGCACCACCACGTTCGCCTCTCAGCACTAGGGATTCCTGGTTCGAATCCCAATCTGGGTGGAGTTTGCATGTTCTTCCCGTGTCCGCGTGGGTTTCCGCCGGGATCTCCGGTTTCCTCCCACAGTCCAAAAACATGGATCAAGTTCATTGAATCCTCCAAATTGCCCCATATAGAGTGTGTCTGTGTGAGTGAGTGTGTGCCCAGGGACAGATTGGCACCCTGTCCTGGGTGTATCTGCCCAGCGCCCGAAACGTTCTCCCCTGGATGGGCAAGGAGAACCCCTCCTCCCCGCGACCCTACTAGAGGATACAGCCGAAGATAATGGAAGGATATTAAAGCCATGTCGTCTCGCACCTCTGTTGAAATAGCCTCCATAGACGCCCTGCTTCACGTCAAAGATGCGCTCGTTGTTCTCCACCAGGTTGCCCAGTTTCTCTGCGAGCTGCAGTGCCATGTTCTGCAGACATGTCGGCTCTGTCCTGTGCATCACCACGGTCTGAGTGGGTTGGTCGAGAGAAGCCTGGGCGAGAGAGAGGTTTTGTGTAAATAGCTTTCTAATGGAAATGTTATGCCCTACAATGGAACAGTGTGTTTACCATCAGCTCCTCATTAATGATCATTTTACTGATGATACTGTGCACAGTGGTCAACTCCAACTGAAACATCTCCGCCAGGGTCTCCATACTAGAACAAAACCACAAATGGGTTAATTAAAAGAGAAGTGCAGAACAGCAGCAGGACATCACAAATATCAGTCGGGCTTGTCGGGTTACCTGATGGAATCATACACACTGCTGTAGGTGAACAGGAAGGTGCGCAAAGACTCCTCCTGAATCTTCCTGTACACATACACACACACACACAAAAAAGCAAAACACATTTTTAGAGGAAGTAACCCAAACTCTACTTCATCCATCCATTATTTTCCGCTTTATCCTCTATTAGGGTCGGGGGAAGGGTCCCCATGCTCATCCAGGGGAGAATGTTTCAGGCGCTGGGCAGATAGACCCAGGACAGGGCGCCAATCTATTACTGGACACACACTCACTCACACAAACACACTCTACATGGGGCAATTTGGAGAACTCAATTGACCTTAATCCATGTTTTTGGACTGTGGGAGGAAACCGGAGAACCCGGAGGAAACCCATTTGGACAATGGAAGAACATGGAAACTCCACCCAGATGGGGATTCGAAACGGGAATCCCTAGCGCTGAGAGGAGAACATCCTAACCACTAAGCCACGGTGCCGAACTCCACTTCATAATAAATTTAATTATATATTCCTAAAACGGTACAAGCACCTAATGGTTGGCATGTTCTCCTCTCAGTGCTGGGGATTCCCGGTTCGAATCGCAATCTGGGTGGAGTTTTCATGGTCTCCCCGTGTCCGCATGGGTTTCCTCCAGGTTCTCCGGTTTCCTCCTTCAGTCCAAAAACATGGATCAAATCAATTGAGTTCTCCAAATTGCCCCATATAGAGTGTGTATGTGTGAGTAAGTGTGTGCCCAGTGACGGATTGGCGCCCTGTCCTGGGTCTATCTGCCCAGCGCCCAAAACGTTCTCCCCTGGATGGGCATGGGGAACCCAAACGTGACCCTAGTATAGGATAAAGCGGAAGATGATGGATGGATGGAGTACAAACACCTAAGATACTGACATATAATCTGATCAACATGGGCGTGGTAGCTCAGCGGTTAAAGGTGATAGACTTGGGAGCTTTTAAGCAAGACCCCTTACACATCCTAAGGGCTGCATAATGGCCCCAACCCCAAACATCAAATTGATACATGTTCTAGTCTGACTTCAATACTTACACAGAGGAATTTGTCCTCCACATTTAACCCACCCTTGCAGTGAAACACACACACACACACACACGATGTGAGCACATGTGGCTGGAAGGGTGGGCAGCCCTGTGCATTGCGGCCGGGGAGCAAATGAGGTTAGGTGCCTTACCCAAGGGCACTTCAGTCATAGTACTTCTTGGGACGAGAGTCTAGTCAGGGACCTTAAGTCACAAGGCCTATGACCGCCTCCAAAATTTGGTACCAAATTGACCAATCTCTGAACAAAAAACAAATGTGTATTCACCAGAATTTCTAAACAAGTCACCAAATTAAGTTATTTACTGTCTTTTACAAACCAATCACCCAAGGAGCTGACTATGTTTTGGACTGTGGACTGTGGCTGTACCTGACGAGCATCTCTCGGACTCGCTGCGCTTCAGGAAACAGATCCCACACTTTGCTGTTCATCTTCTCGTTGATGATGAAGGAGTGGCATGTGCGCCAGTCCCCCATCTTCATGGCCTTGCTAGCAGCCACCACATGTTCCCTCATGCTCTCAGGTGGTCCTGAAGAAAAAACATGATGATTTCTCATGGTCAGTAAGAAACCTTATATATTTGAACATATCGATTTGACCATAAAGATTCAAAGCTTTTATTGTCATATGCATATGAAATTCTTGCTTTGCCGTTCACCCTGAATGAGTAAGAAAAAGTAAATATAATAATAATAATGAAAATATAAATATATAAAAACCAGAAAAAAACACAATCATAAAGTATGATTGGTTGAAAAGGCATCACTCAGCTAATGCATTGTATCACAATAAGCCGGAGCTGAGCGCTGAACAGCCTCCCAGTTTAACCCAAACCAGCTGTAACGATCACAAAAACAATTTAATTACTATAACACTGATCTCATGGTGTGGGGTGGCACGGTGGCTTAGTGGTTAGCATGTTCTCCTCTCAGCGCTAGAGATTCCTGTTTCGAATCCCCATCTGGGTGGAGTTTCCATGTTCTCCCCGTGTCCGTGTGGGATTTCTCCGGGTTCTCCAGTTTCCTCCCACAGTCCAAAAACATGGATCAAGTCAATTGAGTTCTCCAAATTGCCCCATATAGAGTGTGTCTGTGTGAGGGAGTGTGTGCCCAGCGATAGATTGGCGTCCTGTCCTGGGTGTATCTGCCCAGCGCCTGAGATGTTCTCCCCTGGATGGGCGACCATAATATATAAAGAAAAGCGGATGGTAATGGATGGATGATCTCATGGTAACATCGGCATGTTTACACAGTGTGAATCAGTTGGAAGCCCTGCAGAGAGTTTGATGCATGTATGATCATTCATTCATTCATTATCTCCCGCTTCATCCTCTATTAGGGTCACAAGGGGTTCCCCATGCCCATCCAGGGGAGAACGTCTCGGGTGCTGGGCAGATAGACCCAGGACAGGGCGCCAATCCATCGCTGGGCACACACTCACTCACACAGACACACTCTAAACGGGGCAATTTTGAGCATTCAATTAACTTGATCCATGTTTTTGGACTGTGGGAGGAAACCGGAGAACCCGGAGGAAACCCACGCAGACACGGGGAGAACATGGAAACTCCACCCAGATGGGGATTCGAACCGGGAATCCCTAGCGCTGAGAGGCGAACGTGCTAACCACTAAGCCACCGTGCCGCCCA
Organism: Corydoras maculifer; assembly: GCA_019802435.1. Classification (NCBI taxonomy): domain Eukaryota; kingdom Metazoa; phylum Chordata; class Actinopteri; order Siluriformes; family Callichthyidae; genus Corydoras; species Corydoras maculifer. The sequence continues at coordinate 1,493,946 of JAFMOD010000056.1, read as the reverse complement.
ATATAAATTAATTAAAAAAATAAATAAATGTACAGAAATGAGTGGAGCCAACTAGCAATCGTAAATATTTTTTTATTAATTATACTCAAGGAACCGGTGCAAAAGAAATCATTTACTTAAAAAGTGCCCTTAAAAAAAACATTATTCTTAAAAATAATATAGTATATATATAAATATATATATAATTAAAAAATATATTTTATCTTAAGCCACAATCTTCTCTCTAATTCACAGTTTGCATTTCAAACTGTTTTATACACATTTAAACCTCTTACTGTAAACGTTTTAATGGAGTAATGACTGGGAAACTTACCGAGGAGAGGCTGCCTCTCACCCACACGCAGTTGGTGATGGAACTGTTTGCTTATCATGCGGCGGCGGGCATCGAACTCGTGAGCCGCCATGTATGGAATCTCCAACAACATGGCGGACACCAAATACACACACTCCAGCAGCTCCAGGTTGATGTGCATGTGGAACGGCACCTGGGTAAAAGACATACAGGATGAGATTCATTCATTCATACTCTTCCCCCCTTTATCCTCGATTAGGGTCGGGGGGGGGGGGGGGGGTTCCCCAAGCCCATCCAGGGGACAACGTTTCGGGCGCTGGGCAGATACAGCCAGGACAGGGCGCCAATCTATCACACAGGATGAGATGCTGCTCTGAATTTATTAATTGCTTTTAATTAGTCCTAGTCAACCAGGTCATCAGGACCATTTAAAAACTCGACAGTGAATCAGAATCAGGTTTATTTGTCACATGCGTAGATATATATGGTGCAGCCAGCAGTGAAATTCTTTGAAATGAAATTCTTAAGAAAAATAGAATAGAATAAAGATAAAATAAAAATAAAATAAAATTTAACTCTGTATATACATTGTGCAAATGGAATTATAAAAGTGGGTTGTGCTTTTTTGTGCAAATATTGCGGTGCAAGGTTACAAGTTATTTTAGTTATGAAAGTGTTGTGGGTGGGTTTATGTCCGTTTCGTCCTGGTTCAGGGTCCGAGGTGGCCACGCAGTCATAGGTGTATAATGAGTACAGCAAAGGACTCAACCCCTGAGGAGCCCCAATGCTGAGAGTGAGGGGGTGGAAAGATTCTTGCCAACCCGCACTGCCTGCCGTTTATCCGTCAGAAAACTGGAGATCCAGTGACACAGGGATGGGTGAAGTCCCAGATTCTTCTGTATTCCACTACAGTGGTGCATCACTGGTGCATCATTTAGTAAAGAACACTGTTCAAAAAAATCAGCTTGTTTTCAAAAAAACTATGATACAACCAAAAAAAAGCAAAAACTTTTTTTGGTTGTATCATAGTTTTTTTGAAAACAAGCTGATTTATGTAACATGCTGTAACATAAGGACTGAAGATAGGATTTCATAAGCTAACAGGCATGGGACTTAACAGGTCCTTAAATCTGTTTGGCCAAGTCCTGTGATTTATCCACAATAAGGCACACCCTCATGTTTCATTGCTTTGGTATAAAAGTACATTTAAAATACAGCTGCTCTCTCTCACAGCATATCTATAAAGGATTCACCCCAGCGATGGTCCTGGTGTGATCGTACCTGTCGCCTCTTCTCGATCTTCTCTTGCTCAGCATTCCTGTCCTGCATGTTCCTCATAAGCAGACCCTGTCCCAACAGCTCCTTCGCCCTTCCACTTGACTGAATGTCGAGGAGGGCATTATGGGCATCCTTGATCATGCCCTGGCGGAACGCACAGATGCCCAACTGCACCATGGTCCTGTTGTAGAGGATCTGAAGGATTTAAAAAAATAATAAATAAATGTAAAAAAAAAAAAAAAATAAATAAAATAAAATAAAAAATTAAACACACGTAGGTCTTACACTCACATACATTGAGTGTACAGTGGAGGAAAAAAGTATTTGATCCCCCACTGACTCTAAAAGTTTTAATACAAAAAAATTAATGAAACGTCTCAATTTTATGCCAGCTTTATTTTAACAGTGCCACATAGAATATCAAAAGAAAAACGGAGAAAAGATGGAGACTGTGGTCCCAGCTGCCTTGAGATCATTACTCAGCTCCTCCCGTGTAGTTCTTGGCTGATTTTGAACATCCTAAGATCAGGAATAAGTTAGAGGACGTCTACCACAAACTGTGCAGCAATAGATGGCCTACTGTCTCTGAGGTTACAGGGACCAGAAACTCACTGCTGACTCTGAACCAGCACCACCACTATAAAATCAGTGTCACTACAGTACTGAAAATCAGCCACCCCTCTAATAATACCTACTCTGTGGGTCATGATTGGAGAAGAGGCGAAAGGGGAGTAGCAAAGTATGTAGACATAAGAGGTACACCATCTATATGATAAATGGAGCTGATGTAATGGACAGTAAGTACAGAAACAGGGTGGTGTACCTCAACGTGGCCCGTGAGTGTGTAATGCATGTACATCATATGTTCAGCATATTCATCTGTTAATGCCCTTCTATTGTTTTCTTGTACAGAGGAGCCCAAAGGTTAAGACAGACATTTACGTTATTCTAAAAAAGTTAGTTGTGTAAGTTTATTATAAATGTGTACCTGCACGGGAGGGTCGGCATGCTGAATGTTGTCCTGTAGGTGGCTCATGAGCATGAGGTCACGCGCCTGGTACCAGCGGCTGTGCAGCGCATGGTGGTAGATGTGGCACAGAATTGCACAGGTGCGGATACGGTCAGTGCGATCCTTGGCATAGATAAACTTGCAGAGGCGGTCCATGAGAATGGCGCTGTCTTTACCCTCGCTCTCCTCCTGGTCCTGCTCAGACTACAAGGAAAAGAATTTCATGTACAGAGAACGTTGGACATTTCATCGTTCATGTGTCTCGTGTGGGCGGCATGGTGGCTTAGTGGTTAGCATGTTCTCCTCTCAGCACTAGGGATTCCCGGTTCGAATCCCCATCTGGGCGGAGTTTCCATGTTCTCCCCGTGTCCGTGTGGGTTTCCTCCGGGTTCTCCAGTTTCCTCACACAGTCCAAAAACATGGATCAAGGTCAATGGAGTTCTCCAAATTGCCCCATATAGAGTGTGTTTGTGTGTGTGTGTGCCCAGCGACAGATTGGCGCCCTGTCCTGGGTGTATCTGCCCAGCACCCGAAACGTTCTCCCCTGGATGGGCATGAGGAAACCCTCCCACGACCCTAATATAGGATAAAGTGGGAGATAATGAATGAATGAGTCTTGTGTCTCATGGGGGTGTGGTAGCTCAGTGGTTAGGGTGTTGGGTTATCAATCTGAAGGTTGGGGTTTCAAATCCCAGCTCCACTGAAGTTACCAATGTGGGTCCTTGAGCAGGACCCTCAACCCTCATTGCTCCAGGGGTGTTGGGATTAACCTTGTGCTCACGTTGTAAGTCGCTTTGGATAAAAGCGTCCAATAAATGACCAAATGTAATAGAAATGTGTCATATTTTACAAGCAACAATAAGATAAGCAAGGAAGTGACCTGCCCTCTTCATGTGAACACAAACCCACTCCAGAATCACTGCAGCGGCCTGGGATTCATCATGGAGAGCAGTTTTGAAATGATTTCGAAATGCTTCTCACTTTACTCTGCCCTTGGAGACTGAGACTGCGCTGATGGGCTTTGTAGTCAAACTTGTAGTAGGTGTGCATGATTCGGCGAAGGTAAACGCGACAGACTTCCTCCGTCGAGCCCTTGCTCTCCAAGTACTGCAGCAATCGGTCGATAATCTGGCAGACCCGTCCCTCGTCCTTCAGGTTGTCCACATACTCTAAAAAAAGCAACAATTTACACCATTAGTTTAATTTAGTATGATAGCTATCATTTGGTTCTCCCCGTGTCTGCGTGGGTTTCCTCCGGGTTCTCCAGTTTTCTCACACAGTCCAAAAAACATGGTTCAAGTCAAATGAGTTCTCCAAATTGCCCCATATAGAGTGCGTTTGTGTGAGTGAGTGTGTGCCCAGCGATAGATTGGCACCCTGTCCTGGGTGTATCTGCCCAGCGCCCAAAATGTTCTCCCCTGGATGGGCATGGGGAACCCCCCACGACCCTAATAGAGGATAAAGTGGAAGATAATGAATGAATTAACTATTATTTGTGAATAAATGATCAAATATGTTTCCTTTTTCACATTTTGTGCACATAGAGTTAAGAGCCTTAGTGCCTCCTAACAAGCAAGGTCTGAAGTCCAACCTTCATTTTGTTCCAGTTGGAACAATATCCCCATATTTATTTAAGAACAGTTTAAACCCAGATATGCTTCCTGCTGCAGCTTGCTCATCTAACTTGGCTTGAGAAAGACACCACAAATGCACCAACACACTCACCCCACACCAAAGAGGCGATATAGATATAAGTACAACATTACAAACCTTTCAGGTTAATTTAGTTCATCAGAACCATTCGTATGCTTACCCTGTGAGTGAGGATCTGTGTTCTGCATGATCTTCGTGAATTCTTCATCCATCCTCTCTACCAGAGTCAGGATGCAGCCGCGGACACGGAACGGTTGCTAAACACACCAAAGAATAAAAATTAATTAATAAATTAAAAAATTAGGCGAAAGAAACAGTAAATAAAGTCAACAATAGCAATCAAAGTACATCTACAGCACAAGTCAAACGTTTGGAAACACCCCTCTTTTTTGCTTCATTGTCAATTTCTGTAGTCTTTATGTACAATTCCAGTCTTTCTGTTTTTTAGTCCCTTGTTGGTTGTCCACCTCAGTGACACTGCTGGGATAGGAATAATTCATTCATTCATTATCTCCCGTTTATTCTCTATTAGGGTCGCGGTGGGGTTCCCCATGCCCATCCAGGGGAGAACGTCTCAAGCGCTGGGTACACACTCACTCACACAGACACACTCTATATGGGGCAATTTTGAGAATTCAATTAACTTGTTCCATGTTTTTGGACTGTGGGAGGAAACCGGAGAACCCGGAGGAAACCCACGCAGACACGGGGAGAACATGGAAACTCCACCCAGATGGGGATTCGAACCGGGAATCCCTAGCGCTGAGAGGCGAACGTGCTGACCACTAAACCACCGTGCCGCCTGGGATAGGAATAATGCACCAACCAAATAACCCCTGCTCTGTGGTGCTACTATTGGGGTTCTGACCATTAGAACAGAGTAAAGGGGACGTACACAGTATGTACTGTAGGACAAACAGATGGACTACAGTCTGGAATTGGAGAACTACAAAGTCCACTGGAACTGAGAACACGGACAATAAGTGGAGCAAACACACACACACACTATATATATATATATATAGGCGACACAGTGGCTTAGTGGTTAGCATGTTCGCCTCTCAGCGCTAGGGATTCCCGGTTCGAATTCCCATCTGGGTGGAGTTTCCATGTTCTCCCCGTGTCTGCGTGGGTTTCCTCCGGGTTCTCGGGTTTCCTCCCACAGTCCAAAAACATGGAACAAGTTAATTGAATTCTCAAAATTGCCCCCTATAGAGTGTGTCTGTGTGAGTGAGTGTGTGCCCAGCGATGGATTGGCGCCCTGTCCTGGGTCTATCTGCCCAGTGCCCGAGATGTTCTCCCCTGCATGGGCATGGGGAACCCCCCCGCGACCCTAATAGAGGATGAAGCGGGAGATAATGAATGAATGAAATATATATATATATATACATACACACACACACAGCCACACACATATATATACACGCACACATACATATATATGTGTGTGTGTGTGTGTATATATATATCTATATATCTATATATCTATATATATATATATATATACACACACATACATACATACATACACACACACTATATATATATATATATATAAAGTCTCATAACAGACAAGAAAAAAAAAATTGTTACATAGAGATAAAAAATGGTGTATGGAGATAAAAAATGGTATATGTTCTGACCTGATCGGAGATGGCCAGGTTCTCACTGTCTTCTGCAATGTTCTCACCAATGAAAATATTGTTGTTGGCAAACAAGATGTTTAGCAGCTCGTCGATACAATCCAAACACTTCTTCCACATTTCCGCCTAAAAGACATAAAAATAAACCCTACCTCAGTGGTTCAGTCAACAAAACTACATATATATAAAAAAACAGAGGAATGTTTCCAAACCTTCATGAAAGCAGCCAGATTAGGATTGTAATCGTACAGAGAGGCGATGATGTTGAACTTGATCTTGACCGAGATGCCCTGGCCTAGATTGTTCTCTTCAGCGATGCCAGCAAGAGCATGGAGAAGCTCGATTTGAGCCGCCCTGAGACACACACACGAAATAAGGATTGCGTTGAGATAATGCAGCTCATTATTAGTGTCACTGAGGCGTTTAAATAAAATTTTAGCAACCTCCTCACCACAGAACTGACAAACAATCCACCACCCATATTATACCTGTTGTGTGATGTTCCTAACCAATAGAGAAGTGACAGGGGACTTGCAAAAACAATAAAATAGATGGACTACAGTCTGTAATCTTAAAACTACAAAGTCCATCTATATCATAAGACAATAGAGAAAGATGTGTTCAAACCTTTGACAGACTACTGTACAGCACTGTAAACACAACTCTACCCATTATAAACGTGGCAATTTACCCCTAAAACATTGGTTTCAGCTAAAACAGCTGTACGTTGAATTAACATTTAATAAATTCATTTAACTTAAACCAAGGAAAGTACATTAATATATGTAGCTTATAGGAAGCAATAGAACGCAATACACAAGTTGTCAGCCAATACTGTAGATCAGGGGTGCCCAACAGGGGTGTCGGGTAGATTGTGATGGAGGCTTATCACGTATCAGCGCTTTTTACAGCAGAGAATCGGAAGCACTCACAAACCCATGCACACATTTTAACACACACAATTGTGAGTCATCCTGAATCGATTTCTATCGCTGTGCAAACAAGCCCCCGTCCCTCTCGCTGTTCCAAAAACCGGCACGCGGCTACACCTCCGTGCCTAAATCCAAAGCACAGCCTCGTGAATCATCTACATTAGATTTCCGTTTTTGCACTTTAGTTGACTGACAAGACAAGGGAAGGACTTTACCCCCAAAAGAATTAAAATACCACTTTCATTTAGAGTGGGAGGAATATTGTTCTACAACATCAAATTCAAAATGCATTTGCTTGATTTGTGTGAAAAAGGAGGAGGGGGGGGGGGGTTGAACCGACCTGTCTGTGCCTTTCTTCCCTCTGGCCTGCAGGATCTCATTGAGCTTCTTCACCACCACAGCCGTGTTGATCTCTGTGCCTTTGGCGAACATCTTGGGCTTCTCCTTGACAAGCGGCACTCCTCCTCGAACCTTTTTCCATCCTCCTTCATCACCATCTGCCCCTTCCTCCTCACCTTCCTCGCCCTCCTCGTCGGCACGCTCCTTCTTTTTGGTCTTCCTCTTCCTGTCCTCCTTCTTGCGATCACTCAGCTTGTCTCCATCCTGGATCCTGAGGACAAACAATGTGAACAGCAGTTTTAATGATGGTTCATAAGGTTAAATATGGATTAACCAGAGTCCGATGTGAGAAGGGATTACAGATAATAATTTGCTTCTTGTTCTGGTTTCTCATAAACTTTAAACATTTTAGCGCTGCACAGACTGAGACTTAGAACCCTATCTTACACGCCCTATCAGTCTATTTTCATTCCTTCCGCCTAAGAAATATAAAAAGTGACGGGGCTTGTGAACATATCTACGCTGATGGACTTGGTGGTCAAAATGAGGTGTATTGAGGTTAGGGCTGCAACAACGAATCGATAAAATCGATAAAAAAATTGATTATCCAAAGTATCGTTAATGAATTTCCATTATCGATTCGTTGGGTTGTACCATTTCCGCGTTACTCGCAATGTCGAAACTGCTTACGTCACCTGCAGCGCTTCAATAAAGCAGCCACATATGTCCCGGTGTCCAATTGACATTTCACACAAGATGTATTTTTTTGTTAACTGGCTAATTTGTTAATTTTTCTCAATAGCTGATTGTGAATTAGTTTATTTGTTAATTTATTTTTTTCAATAGCTGATTGTTAATTAGTTCATTTTTTCCAATAAGCTACAGAACAGACACTATTTGGTTACATTACTGAGGGCAACTGAGTATCATGTGTTATTTGGAATTGACTTTTGTTGTGGAGTGAAGTGAAGTGTTTATATGATATATTATTTCTTTCATTGTGCTCTTCATTCATTACAGAAAATGTTAACTTAAACATTTTGAATAAAATTACTATATATATATATATATATATATATATATATATATATATATACATATATATAATAATATACAATGGAATAATTTTACTAAAAAACATCCATCTTTGAATAAAAGCGTCTGCTAAATGATTAAATGTAAAGACATGGATTTTTAAAATGTATTTATCCGATTCATCAATTAATCGAAAAAATAATCGACCGATTAATCGATTATCAAAATAATCGTTAGTTGCATCCCTAGTTGAGGTACATATTTACATATCTTGGTGACGTGCCAGCAGACACAATGATTGGTTTACTGCACGTTACGTGAAAACACACCCATGAATAACAAGGAGAAGTAGCACACCACTTTTGCATGCTACTTCGTCCAATTTAGCAGCAAAACTACTAAATAATGCACGAGTGTCATAACGTACAAGTTTAAACTCCAAAAAGCAAACATATGCAATGATTATGTTGAGCACAGGTGGCTTAGTGGTTGGCATGTTCTCCTCTCAGAGTTAGGGATTCCCGGTTCAAATCCCAATCTGGGTGGAGTTTCCATGTTCTCCCTGTGTCCATGTGGGATTCCTCCGAGTTCTCCGGTTTCCTCCCACAGTCCAAAAACATGAATCAAGGCCTATTGAATTCTCCAAATTGCCCCATATAGAGTGTGTGTGTGTGAGTGAGTTTGTGAGTGTCCAGTGATAGATTGGCGTCCTGTCCTGTGTGTGTCTCTGCCCAGCGCCCAAAACGTTCTCCCCTGGATGGGCATGGGGAACCCCCCTGCGACCCTAGTAGAGGATAAAGCTGAAGATAATAGATGGATGGATGTTGAGCACACGACTCACTTTTTAAGAAAAGCTGAAGCAAGTTTAGTGTTGCCATCGTTGTCATCACTCTCACTGCCACTGTCCATGGAGTCAGATCCCCAGTCTTCATCATCGTCATCGTCACTGCTTTCAGAGTCATCGTCCTAAGAAACAGATCAAACCCAACATTATAACAATCTATTTTCTGCTGTTTTGCCATCACTGCCCTCTTATTTTTGGAATATTGGGCATTTAAATTTTAGCAAGTTCGTTATGAGGCTGTGTCTACATTAAAGAAATTTCTTGAATTATAATATTATACATAATTATGACATCTTCCCCTCTTTTTTTGTCTTGTAGTGTAAAAGTAATTATTAGGCCTATTTAAAAACAAATAATGATTTAGTTAAATGATTAATTTTGTATATTTGGGACATGTTACAACTGCCTCTGTACACTGGGTGTACACTAAACACTGTACTGTAACCGCTATGTATTCCATAAAACCACTGAAATACATTTTTAGTACGCTTTGAAATTAAAATATAGCCATTTGACTATTTCAATATAAAAGGCTTTTGATATATTGGATGAAAATATTTAATAATAATTCACAAAAAGCATTACAAATATTCCTGGTTTCATCTCTCATTTAGAAACGGTTTATAAACGCTTGCTCACCCATATATCTTTTAAAAATTCCAGAACTTTTTCAAAACCCGATTAAAATCAAAATTCCAAAACTTGTCAGGTTATAGAAATTTTTTTTTATGGTTCCATCACGTCTTCAGGTTTTTCATGAAAACCCCCGTAATGGCGTTCTATGATTTTCTAAGGTCAATCCATTTGTTTGGGCTAATTTCCCTAAAATAAAGCAGAGACAGTTAAACCTACATAATGACATATCATTAAGATCAGGTAGATACCCCATAATTCCATATTCACAGTCATGTTTTTAAAAAGACAGTACATGATTTTTATGAATACAATGTTCAACTCACACCAGCTCCCTTTAAAAACTTGCTGGCTTCAGGGGTTGGCTCCTGTGCAGGTTTCTTTTTCATGAAGTTCTTTGCTGATACACTTTCTCCTATTTTATCATCATCACTATCAGATGATGATGATGATCCTGCAGATTAAATACAGAACAGTGAATGTTACATAAGCATGCCACTCCCATAAGCATGCGTCCACACACAACACTGTCTTTTAAAGAGTGAGATAAAGGGCCATCTCTCACGACGCATTACGATGCTCATTATTTTACCCCCCCGCCAAGAGTCCACATGCCTTCCACTGCCTGTAAATACTAAGAGTGTTAGTAAATTTATCTAGGTTGTCTTGAACTATGGTGTCCATCCATTCATCCATTATTTTCCTCTATTAGGGTCTGGGGAGTGGGGGGAGTTCCCCATGCCCATCCAGGGGAGAACGTCTCAGGCGCTGGGCAGATACACCCAGTACAGGACGCCAATCTATCACTGGACACACACTCACTCACACAGACACACTCTATATGGGGCAATTTGGAGAATTCAAATGACTTGATCCATGTTTTGGACTGTGGGAGGAAACCGAAGAACCTGGAGGAAACCCACGTGGACACGGGGAGAACATGGAAACTCCACCCAGATAGAGGTTCGAACAGGGAATCCCTAGCGCTGAGAGGAGAACATGCTAAACCACTAAGCCACCGTGCTGCCCTGAACTATGGTGTTCAAGGAAATTTTTAATCTCAAGCATCAACAGCTGCCAAAGCTACTTTATAACAATAACAGTGAATCAGTCCTTTTGCCAGAGTTTTAGTCTTCGGTTTCCCCCTTATCTTTTTTTTTCTCCCTATAATACATTGATGTGAAGCATCTTAACCCCTCACAACAAAAAAAAGTACTAATCAGTTATGAGGTTGTTAAAATTCATTCATTCATTATCTCCCGCTTATCCTCTATTAGGGTCGCGGTGGGGTTCCCCATGCCCAACCAGGGGAGAACGTCTCGGGCGCTGGGCAGATAGACCCAGGACAGGGCGCCAATCCATCGCTGGGCGTACACTCACTCACATAAACACACTCTATATGGGGCAATTTGGAGAACTCAATTAACTTGATCCATGTTTTTGGACTGTGGGAGGAAACCGGAGAACCCGGAGGAAACCCACGCAGACACGGGGAGAACATGGTTGTTAAAATTCAAAAAAAAAATTATTACATACCGGATTCACTTTCCTCCTTTCCCTCGTCTTCATCAGCAGACTGCTCTGGGTTCTGAGAACAGATGGACTGACCTTTAACATTCTGCCTCCATTACATTTTTGTTAGACAATACACATCCTGTCTTAATAACAGGTAATTAACAGGTTCCATCTTATCTAGGGTAGGGTAGAACATGGTAAATCAGAACCTGGAACCCCAGAGCTGCGAGGCAGACAACTAACCACTACCCCACCGTGCTGTGCTTATAGAAAAGTAAAATACATCAACCAGTTTTTAAACAGAGCCAAGTAAATACAACAGCAGCTAGCTACAACAGCAGGGGTGCTGAAAAAAAATCGATTCTTTAAAGGATCGTGATTCATAGTCCTGGCGATTCTGAATCGATTTAAAATGCCCGAATCGATTTTTTAAAAAAAATTCCTTCAATTTTGATTTTTTGGCGCCCCCTCCTGAGCGTCCTGCATATCGCAATCCTATTTTTTTTGTACAAATATAAAATGATGAAGAAAGATTTGATAGAGGAAGGAACCTGAAAGTATCGTTTTAAATAAATGTTCTATTTGTTTACATTGTTTTCATCTTGGCAATCACATCATTTAAACTAAATTTAAAGACCATTTGAACTGAAATAATCGTTTCTGAATCGAAAATCGAGTATGAATCGAATCGTGACCTCAAAAATCGGAATCAAATCGCCAGACACTGAGAGATTCGGCACCCCTAACAGCAGCACTTTATATAATATTTCTAAATATAATAACAGCAAAGTCCTTATGACAATTAATAACAGAAATGATTTAGATCATTGTTGGAAAATAAAACTTTTTCTAAAGGGTGCCTTAAGCAACTGTGCCTGTTGAAAGCTGGACCAATAGGTTAAGGCAGAAATCAAATGTAAGTGAAATTCATTAAATATAATCACTAACTTCTCGTTGGTCTTTTGCAAAGTAAACAGTAAGTGCAGCCGACTGCAGCTCTGAGGCAGGAAACCCTCGTGTGAGGTTCACAGCCGAATCACCGAAATGAACTGACTAGGTCTGCAACTAACGATTATTTTAATAATCAATTAATCGGTCGATTATTTTTTCGATTAATCGATGAATCGGATAAATTAATTTTTTTTTTCCATGTCATTACATTTACATTTAATCATTTAACAGACGCTTTTATCTAAAGATGTTTTTCAGTAAAATTATTTTATATTAAAGTATTATATATAGTAATTTTATTCAATATGTTTAAGTTAGGGCGGCACGGTGGCTTAGTGGTTAGCACGTTCGCCTCTCAGCGACCGGGACGCTGCATTCACCAGAGATTTCAGGATTTAAGATTTAAGAAAATTTTATTATCATTAATATCACATGTGGTACATCAGATAAAAATGAAATTATGGGTTCTCAGACCCCGATTACCCTGTTATTTAAGTTATCATTTAAATGAAAATTTTAAAGAGGCGGCATGGTGGCTTAGTGGTTAGCATGTTCTCCTCTCAGCACTAGGGATTCCCGGTTCGAATCCCCATCTGGGTGGAGTTTCCATGTTCTCCCCGTGTCTGCGTGGGTTTCCTCCCACAGTCCAAAAACATGGATCAAGTCAATTGAATTCTCAAAATTGCCCCATATAGAGTGTGTCTGTGTGAGTGAGTGTGTGCCCAGCGATGGATTGGCGCCCTGTCCTTGGTTTATCTGCCCAGCGCCCGACACGTTCTCCCCTGGATGGGCATGGGGAACCCCACCGCGACCCTAATAGAGGATAAAGCGAAAGATGACGGATGAATGAATGTTTAAGTTAACATTTCCTGTAATTAATGTAAAAGCACTATGAAAAAAATAATGTATCATCTAAACATCCCTCCCTTCACAACAAAACTCCAAATAACACATGATACTCAGTTGCCCTCAGTAATAAACGAAATAGTGTCTGTTCTGTAGCCTATTGGAAAAAAAATAATTAACAAATGAACTCATTAACAATCAGCTATTAAAAAAAATTAATTAACAAATTACCTCATTAACAATCAGCTATTAAAAAAAATTAATTAACAAATGAACTCATTAACAATCAGCTATTGAAAAAAAATTAACAAATGAACTAAAACTAAGGCGGCACGGTGGCTTAGTGGTTAGCACGTTCGCCTCTTAGCACTAGGGATTCCCGGTTCGAATCCCCATTTGGGTGGAGTTTCCATGTTCTCGCCGTGTCCGCATGGGTTTCCTCCGGGTTCTCCGGTTTCCTCCCACAGTCCAAAAACATGGAACAAGTTAATTGAATTCTCAAAAAATTGCCCCCTATAGAATGTGTCTGTGTGAGTGAGTGTGTGCCCAGCGATGGATTGGCGCCCTGTCCTGGGTCTGTCTGCCCAGCGCCCGAGACGTTCTCCCCTGGATGGGCATGGGGAACCCCACTGCGACCCTAATAGAGGATGAAGCGGGAGATAATGAATGAATGAATGAACTAAAACTATCAGCTATGGAATAAAATAAATTAACAAATTAGCCAGTTAATGAAAAAAATACTTCTTGTGTGACGTATGTGGCTGTTTTGCACACCGTGCACAAGCCTTCCCGTTTGTCTCAACACGGTCTGAAGGGGGGGCTCTTTAGTAAACACACACTTGCACTACAGCGTGTTGCTTGCGAACTGACACGCCGCGCTTAGTGTCCCAGTGCAGGGACATTTACCGATCCAATGAAGGACATTTAAATGGCTGAAGCCGCGTACTTTTACGCCGTTCGCGTGCGTGTCAATCCCCCGTGGTGTGTTGCTATTGATCCGCTAAAACCAAGGACATTTCCTCAAAATAAACCGGGGAACCCGGTACAGGACGTGAAATACGGACGTATTCATATAACGGACGTTGAGACACGTTCTCTATCGCTGTTATTATTCGTGGTGCTCTGTGCGGCTGAACTCATGTTCGCAGAGCTGTATGTTCCACGTTCTTTATTTGTGTGAAGGTGAAGCTCCTGCAGTTTTGATTTAAACAGAAGTTTTGTCTCAGCGTTGGCTGTGTCTCATTTGTGCGCTATTTTTTCCAGCGTTATTGAAGTGCTGCAGGTGACGTAAGCGGGTACGACATTGCGAGTAACATGGAAACAGTACGACCCAACGAATCGATAATGGAAATTCATTATCGATACTTTGGATAATCGATTTTATCGATTCCTTGTTGCAGCCCTAGAACTGACCTCCTTATAGTTGGAGATTTCTGACTCAAAGTCCCGGTTGTACTTGCGAATCTTCTGGCGCAGTGTGCTCAAGGCTTTTGCATTATTTTTGTTCATCTTCTTCTTGCCCTCCTTATCCTCCCATAACTGCAAAAATAAATCAGAATTAGATTTTTATTGACCTCCATTACCATTGCGGATAAAAGAGAATTGTACATGTTAATTCATAGCATGATAATAAATTCAGAGTTTAAAATTAAAAACAAGAATAATGTAACAAAATAAACATTTTAACACTTTATAACATTTTGATCTGATCAGAATATATTTATCGCTAGATTTGCACTCACTGAGTATTTTAATCACATTATGTTGGGTCAATCCTTAGATACTTTTATCCAAAGCAGCTTATAAGCCCAAAACCAAATCCCAAACCTAACAGTCAGAACACGGTGTCACATAAAACAGCGTCGCTGAAGAACATAATTCTTAATGTTCTGGATCCAAGGCTCACAATGACAACCTGTTAATGGATTCTGGGTTTGAACCCCACAACTCCAAACTGATACCCTGTGAACCTAACCACTGAGTAACCACAACCCTTAGTGACATCACTTAGAATCTCTAGATTCTATAAGTAGCTTAGTGGTTAGCACGTTCGCCTCTCAACTTTAGTGATTCCCGGTTCGAATCCCCTTCTGGGTGGAGTTTCCATGTTCTCCCCGTGTCCGCGTGGGTTTCCTCCGGGTTCTCCGGTTTTCTCTCACAGTCCAAATACATGGATCAAGTCAACTGAGTTCTCCAAATTGCCCCATATAGAGTGTGTCTGTGTGAGTGAGTGTGCCCAGTGATAGATTGGTGCTCTGTTCTGGGTGTATCTGCCCAGTGCCCGAAATGTTCTCCCCTGCGTGGCCATAGGGAACCCCCCCCGTGACCCTGATACAGGATAAAGTGGAAGATAATGAATAGATGGAACTTCAAACTCATACCCTGTGATCCTAACCACTGGGTAGCCACAACCCTAAGTGACATCATTTAGAATCTCTAGATTCTACAACACCAGTTAAAAGTTTGTACACATCTCCTTCTTGCTTCACTTCTTGTCCATTGTCTCTTGTCTCAGTTCCATTTACTGTAAAGATGGACTTTGTAGTTCTCCAATTCCAGACTGTAGTCCATCTGTTTGTTCTACAGTACATACTGTGTACGTCCCCTTTACTCTGTTCTAATGGTCAGAACCCCAATAGTAGCACCACAGAGCAGGGGTTATTTAGCTGGGGCATTATTCCTATCCCAGCACAGAAATGAATCTACAGCAGCACTGCTGCACTTAAACCCTATCTGTGTCATCAGTGCAGAACTACCATTAAACAATCCACCACCCAAATAATACCCGTTTAGTGACGGTCCTGATCAATAGAGAACAGAGAACCAACAGGGGAACAAAACAACAACAAGAACACAGATAGATGAAAGTCTGTAATTGTAAAACTACAAAATCCATCTATATGGTAAGTGGAGGAAATAGAGGATATTGCAAGAAGGTATGTCCAAACTTTTGAATGTTTGATGCAGTATGAGGATTGGACCAATTTTTATTTAGGTTTATGTTTATTAAGACACACATACCTGATTAAGATAATCTTCCAAATCAGCCAGGAGACGAACGTAGAACTGTGGAACGCCCTCTTTATCCACGATGGCTTTGCTCTTGAGGAACGCTCGACATAGCTGCTCAAACTCCTCCAGACACTTGGTCATGTCCCGGATCTTCATGGCATTCCTGATGGTCTTGATCAAGTTTGTCAGCTCCTCAAATCTAAAGCAAAAGGTTTGGTTAGTTACTTAAACAAATGTTTTCGCAAAGGAAGCTAACTGTCTACATCTATATGTTTACAGAACAAACATTTTGCATTATTACAGTATCCTGGATTTCAAGCACGGGTTACAGACAGTGGAAGACAATTTGACCTACATCACACTGCAATTGTATTATTTCATTTCTGGGGTTTTAAGTATTCAGTTTATTTAATCCTAACCATAGGTTTAGAAATGAAAGGGGGGATCTGACTTGTATTGGATAAATAGTACACCACTTGGCGGCACGGTGGCTTAGTGGTTAGCATGTTCTCCTCTCAGCGCTAGGGATTCCAGGTTTGAATCCCAATCTGGGTGGAGTTTCCATGTTCTCCCCGTGTCCACGTGGGTTTCATCCGGGTTCTCCAGTTTCCTCCCCCAGTCCAAAAACATGGATCAAGTCAATTGAATTCTCCAAATTGCCCCATATAGAATGTGTCTGTGTGAGTGAGTGTGTGCCCAGCAATAGATTGGCGCCCTGCAGGGTGTATCTCCCCAGCGCCTGAAATGTTCTCCCCTGGATGATGAATGAATGAGTACACCACTTATGCTGTGGTTGCAAATAAATTCAATATTCAATACGACATACTGTTCTCTATATCATGACACTATTCAAAAACACATATTAAAAATAAATTAGGATTGAAGAGGTAATAAGTACTGGAAGCAAAGAACCATTGTCTATCAAATCTCTTTATACACAGTAGCAGTCAAAAGTTTAGACACGCCCTCTTCTTGCTCCAGTGTCTATTTCCTCCACTTATCATATAGATGGACTTTGTAGTTTTATAATTACAGACTGTAGTCCATCTGTGTTCTTGTTGTTGTTAGTCCCCTGTTGGTTCTCTGTTGACAGAACAGGTATCATTTGGGTGGTGGATTGTTTATTGTCAGTTCTGCAGTGACACTGATGTGGTGAGGGGGTTTTAGTGCAGCAGTGCTGCTGGAGTTTCATTTCTCCACCTCAGTGACACTGCTGGGATAGGAATAATGCACCAACCAAATAACCCCTGCTCTGTGGTGCTACTATTGGGGTTCTGACCATTAGAACAGAGTAAAGGGGACGTAC
>JAFMOD010000056.1:1446237-1470723 GCA_019802435.1 Corydoras maculifer | reverse complement strand
GGGGAACCCCCCCCCCCCCCCGCAACCCAAATATAGGATAAAGCGGAAGATAATGAATTAATATGAAATCGGAATACATGACGTGTTACTAAACGAAAATGTGGTTTAATAATCACAATGCACACAACTGCCATTCATACAAAAGTACAGTTTATTGTCACAAATAATAATAAAAATCAAAATCCTACTCAGAGAACAGTCAAAAAAGGGGAAGTAGCCTAGAAGAGTTTTGGTTTTGTTACCAGATGTTTCCAGTGTGGTAGATAACTGCAGGGTTCGCAGCGCTTCACAAAAGTCAACACACAGACGAGCGGTGTCGAAGAAATGCCTTAAAAACGCAACAGAGGTGGCGGTAGTGTGATGTTTGTCTGCCTTACACCAAAAGAAAGAGAGGCCGGAAGAAGAGTCTAAAAAGTGACGGCAGGGATTTTCAATAAAATGGTCATGTCCTCGTTCGTTTTCTAGTACTCCATTCATAGTGCTTTTCACATGCCAGCGATGCACCTACAACTACATACTGATAAGCACTCAGACCCGAACGGATCGAGGCGTGGTCCAGTTTACAGAATGTGGCCGAGACAGAATGTTCAGAAGTCGGACGTGTGGACAAGAATCGCAAGATACACGTGGAGGAGGAAAAGAGATATCAGTTAAGACAGCTGGTCAAAAAAAAAAATGGGAGAGATGAGAGAGAGGAGGGAAAAAAAAGATAAAATAATAAAAAAAGGGAAAAAAATCACAAGTAGATAACACTTCTCGCACAAAGGTCACATTTCCCAAAGTTGCAGCTGGGCTCACAGGAAGTAGTCAGCCACTGGCTTTTTGGAGGGAATGCCTCTGGTTTCCTGTGGAGCGGCTTCAAATATGATGAACTCTTTCTGCAGGTGCTCATCCAGTTCCAAGATGGCTGCTACGTTTCCACACCTGGAGGGTGGCAGAGAGAGAAACACGTTAGACGGCACGCAACAGACTGCATATTTAGCCCCCGGGGCCGAAGGACGGAAGGGAATTTCCTTTCCGTCTGCGTTGCGCTCACCTGTAGCAGTAGTTGGGTGCAGACCACACAGTGAGTACGGTCTCATTGAAGTGCCACTTGTAGCCTTCCATAACGAGTTGATGGGCTCGGCAAATCATGTCAATGTCGTTGGCCGTGTTGAATTGGGCCACGACGTCGCTGCCAAACAGGTACCCAGCACCCCTCGGACTCACGCCCCAGCCTGTGGTATCTGTGTGCACACAAAGCTTTAGTGTTTATTGAACAGCACCACTGTAGACGTCCAAACATTATCTTTCGCTTCATCCTCTATTAGGGTCGCGGGGGGGGGGGGTGTCACCATGTCCATCCAGGGGAGAACGTCTCGGGCGCTGGGCAGATACACCCAAGACAGGACACCAATCCATCGCTGGGCACACACTCACTCACACAAACACACTCTAAATGGGGCAATTTGGAGAACTCAATTGACTTGATCCAAGTTTTTGGACTGTGGGAGGAAACCGGAGAACCTGGAGGAAACCCACGTGGACACGGGGAGAACATGGAAACTCCACCCAGATTGGGATTCGAACCGGGAATCCCTAGAGCTGAGAGGAGAACATGCCAACCACTAAGCCACCCACCACTGTAGACATGTTTAACAGAATTATTGCTGCTGTGGTTCAAACCTGGTACAATAACCTGTACATGAATCAAGTGTAATCAATTCTTAAAGAGCGTTACCTTCAGGATCTGACCACAGCAGATCACACATGGGTCCATCGTGTGGCACTTCTTGTTTTCGGTCTATGGTTCGGATCTGGTCCAGTGTCTGAATCGACGGTGAGAGGCCACCATGCACGCAAAAAATCTAGGGAAATAAACAAACTTAGTAAAATATGTCATGGTTACAAACGCACCATTCTTTATATTTACATTTGGTCATTTATTGGACGCTTTTATCCAAAGCGACTTACAAGGTGAGCACAGGGTTCATCACAACATCCCTGGAGCAATGAGGGTTAAGGGTCTTGCTCAAGGACCCACATTGGTAACTTCAGTGGACCTGGAATTTTAACCCCTAACCTTCAGATTGATAACCCAACACCCTAACCACTGAGCTACCACTCCCCCCTTTCACAACTATACACCATAATAACTAATGCACCAGCAAATATGGTGTAGGCTCTGCGAACAAATTACACAACATTAAACCGCCGTGCATTTCACCTCGAGGCCTTCAGTGATGCTTTAAGCCTTCTGCTAATAATTATTTGATGCCTATAAGAACTATTTTATTATGCAGAAATGCAGTATAAATAGCAGTTGCATTATAGATCTTAATAAATATCTTGCTATTAAAAAAAAAATTAATAATAATAGTTAAAAAAATGGGTTGCAAAAAATTGCAATCCAAGTCATATTTTATATTTATATATATATTTATATTTAATTGGCTAAAACTGTCAGACTACCCAATCAGAGGGCATAAATTCGCTGATGTAACCTACGCCTGCTTGAGGACCTTGGTGTTGCAAACTCAAAATCTGATTGAAACAGGTTTGCCTCTCAGCGCTAGGGATTCCCGGTTCGAATCCCAGTTTGGATGGAGTTTCCCTGTTCTCCCCGTGTCCACGTGGGTTTCCTCCAGGTTCTCCGGTTTCCTCCCACAGTCAAAAAACATGGATCAAGTGAATTGAGTTCTCCAAATTGCCCCATATAGAGTGTGTCTGTGTGAGTGAGTGTGTGCCCAGCGATAGATTGGCGCCCTGTCCTGGGTGTATCTGCCCAGAGCCCAAAACGTTCTCCCCTGGATGGACATGGGGAACCCCCCCCGCCACCCTAATAGAGGATAAAGCGGAAGATAATGGATGGATGGTTGAAACAGGATGATCAATTGATTAAAAAGGCATCAGGCAGATTAAAACTAATAACAAATGATGCTGAAATGTGATTGGTTAAATGCTTTTATAGGAAAACACACATCTGGATACGGCGTAGCCATTTGCTAAAAATGCCATCACAAGCCTTGGCAAAGTTGCTAGTATGACTAAAGATATGTATCTGTATAAATTGGCCTTCAAACAAAGTGTGGCGCCACCTACAATGTTAAATCATTGAGTACAGTTATGATTTCATCAACATAAATCTTGTTTTAATCTTAGGACTAATTCAGTTCTGCACTCTGTGCTGTAATTGGTAAAGTTATTATTGTGCTCATAATCTATTATTAAAAGACAAACCACCAAAAGCTTAAAGCAGCTCATAGCTTTCTAACAAAACCAAATGCCATATCATTACAGTAGTACTTGTGCAAGGTCTGGCAACCCTCCCTTATTCATACAGAACTCAGTGTGCCTAGCACATGGGTCAGAAAAACACTGTACTTGTTGCAATAATAGTTCCATGCCCGTAACTAATAAACTGTTTTGCTTGTTATTTTGCTGGATCATTCAGTCCTTTATATCATGGAATACTTTTTTGCAATCTCAAATGAATGTTCTGGCCCAAGCTTAGCTTGCACTATGATGACAGATGATGGTAAGCATACCGCCAGGTCAAATAAGGGTGACATGCCAATATTTGTTTGGACGGCCTTTAGCCTTTAACTTAGAAGATGGCCCACATTTGGTGTGACGTCGTCTCCACAAGCTTCTGCAATTCTGCAACATTCACCTCTGTCCAGAGTTGTGCTCATTTCTGCCGAAGATTGATGAGATTTGGACCACTGCACCAAGTCCTTTTCAGCACATCCCAAAGATTCTCGAGGTTCAGGTCTGGACTCCGTGGTGGCCGATCCATGTGTGAGAATGATGTCTCATGCTCCCTAAATCACTCTTTTATAATTTCAGCCTGATGAATCCTGACGTTGTCATCTTGGAATATGTCCGTGTCAGCAGGGAAGAACAGATCCAATGATGGAAGAACCTGGTGGTTCAGTATAGTCAGGTCAGCTGACCTCATTCTTTGGCCTTATAAAGTCTGACCGACACTGACCGAGTGCAGTGACCGCAGAGTTACATCCAGGTGGTGTCCTTTGACCAGACAGTGTAGTTTATCAGTGTTAGAAGTATGTAAGAAGTCCATGTTTATAATAAACTGTTTAAACATCAGAGAATGTTATCAACCTACATCTATGTGCAGGATTTAAATAACAATGAAAAAATTCAATTAAATTAAATGAAAAAAAAAAACTGAGAAAAAGTGATACTTGTGCAAAGCAGAGATACAAGCGAATGAAAGACTCAGATTTACACTTCTGATAAATGTATTTAATTATTTAATGTATTGCAGGCCATTTTAATAACGTAAACCGTTTCTGCGAAATACTGCAAAATAAAAGGAATAGACTTTGTTTAGCTGTAACTGCAACATGGCTGACTCACCTTGCCGTCGATGATGGCCGACAGTGAGAGGTAGTCGAAGATCTCGGTGCAGTATCTCCACACCGTGACTGAACCGTACTTTCGTAAACACTCATCATAGAACCCGTAGACCTGCGTGATCTGCCTTGACTCGTGGTTTCCCCGGATCAACGTAATTCTGTCTGGGTAGCGAACCTTAAAAATAAAAAAGGTAATAATTAAAAATCATTCATTATCTTCCGCTTTATCCTCTATTAGGGTCGTGGGGGGGGGGGGTTTCCACCATGCCTATCTGGGGATACATTTCAGGCGTTGGGCAGATAAACCCAGGACAGGGCGCTAATCTATCACTGGGCACACACTCTCACACACACACTCTACATGGGGCAATTTGGAGAACTTAATTGACTTGATCCATGTTTTTGGACTGGAAGGAAACCAGAGAACCCGGAGAAAACCCACACAGACAAGGGGAGAATATGGAAACTCTACTCAGATGGGGATTTGAACCGGGAAACCCTAGTGCTGAGAGGAGAACGTGCTAACCACTAAGCCCTCAACAAATAATAATAAATTCAAATTCATCAGCAACATTCATTCAGGAGCAGAATATATTAACACTAACCTACAAATCAAAAATGAATACAACAATTTGGGCAGTTTTTTTTTAATCTTAATGAGGAAGCCAGAACTGACTAAACAGTTTTAAGAAACTACCGAATACGCATCTCTTTAACAAATACCTGTTGTAGCGAGGGGGGGGGCGCCGCAGCATCGAATAACAATCAGGTTTGATGAATTTACAGTATAGTTGGTTTTCTCCATGGCTTCTGACTTGTGGTGTTCTCATTTGTAAGTTGCTTTGGATAAAAGCGTCTGCTAAATGACTAAATGTAAATGTTTTCTGAAGCAGCTTTCCTAAAGCGGGATGATTGCTGGCTCTACGCGTCATGTTTACGATTAAAAAGCTCAATCCGCTTATCGGCGTGATTGGGGTGTAATATCTTTAAGTGATGCCTTCACCTATTTGGCTTCACGCTGTCCGCTGCCAACATTTTAAGACACACCGGTCTTTCTTCGTCTCCATCTTAGTTACAGTGAAGCCAAGCGCTATACGCTTCGTCACTTTACCTCGTTTTAGTTTTCGGTTGACTTTTGTTGGTCTCGTTATCTTCGTCTCTCTCCGCCTTTCTATCCATTTTGTCTCTTGAGGGTTTGTTCAGTACACTTAACATCACTTGCTCTGCAATTTCTTGCTATTCCCCCCCCCCCAGGCACACACCCCACTATTTGAGAAGGACTGCATTACTGTCATAAACAGATTAAATGAGGAGAAATCAGATCTTCTCTCTTAGGACAACAGTCTAAAGTCCATATGGCAACCAGTGATGGGATTGCCATCAAGCTGCTGATGCAGAATGACCGGGTTAGGTCCGATTCCAATGCCAGGTGCCTTAAAACCAACAGGTTTTAAATTGATAACGCGCTCAAGTGTATAAATAAAAGCATTAACAACAGGAAAGGGACCAAAAAAAAAAAAAAAACAAGTACCGACCTTAAGAGCCAGAAGCAACAGAAACGTCTCCACACTGTAAAAACCTCGATCAACAAAATCCCCCATGAAGAGGTAGTTTGTTTCTGGAACGTCCCCTCCAACCTGCAATAAATACGGAAATAAAACCAAGGACTTATACATTCATTTGTATACAGAGGGTGGAGAGCGGGTTGTAGTAAACAAGCATCACACAAACTTCATCACACTTGTATATAAAACCAAGACTCACTCTAAAGAGCTCCTTCAGGTCATAGAACTGTCCGTGGATATCACCACATACCTATAAAACATAGAACACTAAACATCACACCCAAGCCGCTATTTTACTAAAAATGCATGCAAGAGAAGGAAAATAAAATGGGCAAAAGGAAGGTAGACATCCTACAATAATTAAAAAAAGGGGTCCCTTCGTATGCACTACTAACACACCCAATATACTATGTGTTATTTGGACTAAATGAATTGACACCATCACATTTAGGAACAATTATAACATCCTGTTCTTTCCAAGTTCATTTCCCCTTTTACACCTTTATAGCTGTGTTTTAATTTCCTTATTTAAATAGACAATACTAAGTGAGGTAAAACAGGCCAAGCAAGAGTTTACAAGAGCTAAAGTTCGGTTCAGTTCAGTATTGGGCAACAAGAGTTTAGACTGGGGCGGCACGGTGGCTTAGTGGTTGGCATGTTCTCCTCTCAGCACTAGGGATTCTCGGTTCGAATCCCCATCTGGGTGAAGTTTCCATGTTCTCCCCGTGTCCGCGTGGGTTTCCTCCTACAGTCCAAAAACATGGATCAAGTCAATTGAATTCTTCAAATTGCCCCATATAGAGTGTGTCTGTGCGAGTGAGTGTGTGCCCAGCGATAGATTGGCAGATACACCCAGGACAGGGCGCCAATCTATCACTGGGCACACACTCTCACACAGACACACTCTATATGGGGCAATTTGGAGAACTCAATTGACTTGATCAATGTTTTTGGACTGCGGGAGGAAACCGGTAAACCCGGAGGAAACCTACGCGGACACGGGGAGAACATGCAAACTCCACCTAGATGGGGATTCGAACCGGGAATCACTAGTGCTGAGAGGAGAACATGCTAAACATTAAGCCACCATGTCGCCCTAAAGGCAACATATAAAGCAAAAAAGAGCTTTTTTTTGAGAGAAAGGAATCAAAATTAGAACACTTTATTAATCCCCGGAGGGAAATTAGAGAATTGGACCAGCCTGATGAGTGTGCAGTGTGTGTATTTAAACAGTTTTGCTATTTTCCATTAGTTTGACACATTTGCTGAATCATTAAGTCTAAAATAGCAGGTAGGTGTGTGCAGGAATGCCCATGTTCGTCTTTTTATGGTTAAAGACTAAAACGCAAATTGTGAATACACATTAGTGTTCACGCAGGGACAATGTTTACAGAGAAGGTCTCAAACACAAATGGTCATACTTCTAGGGAGGTACACAGAGGCAAAACATATAAACGTTTAAGTAATGCACTAAAAACACTTCCATGGGGCAGAAGACTGAAAGAGCAATGCCAGCCAGTTCAACAGAAGCATAGAACTCGATTTTATATTCATGTGCAAAAGATGTAAGGAGCCATGATTTATGTAAAAACATACAAGGAGCTCTGTGAACGGATAAGAGGGGCTCCTTTTGTGGAACATATTTGGCTCATTTTAGCACCGAACTGCCAAAGCAGCCACTTACTGTAACTGGAGAATCCACTCTTTGTACGTTGCTCTCTTCTACAAGAATCTCTCTGGAACACACAGTCAGACAAATCGGTGTTAAACCAGCTTAAACCAGTCATATACATCAGCTGGCACGACTGATCAGATCAAAAGCAGCCAGTTTGAAGTAGTAATAATAATAGATTTTATTTGTAAAGCACTTTTCATCATGTAAAATCTCAAAGTGCCACAATAATGGCAAACATCCAACACAAAAAAAAAATCATTAAAGATTATGTATGTATCAATGCATCAAAAATTATCTGCTTTTTAACAAAGAAAAGTCTTGAGCAGAGCTTTAAAATTGTCCAGGCTCTGCGCTGACCTAAGCTGGGCCGGGAGACAGTTCCAGAGACGTGGTGCAGCTGAGCAAAAGGCTCGGTCCCCCATAGTTCGAAGCCAAGTGTGGGGCACCTGAAGGAGCATGCTGCCTGTTGATCTAAGGGTGCGGATTGATGTTTGGAGGGTTAGAAGTTCCTGTAGGTATGATGGGACTTGACCAGTAATACATTCGTAAGTAAACAAGTATACCTGTATACCTGCGTAAATTTTAAGAATCGCAGAATGTGTCACCTCACAGGATTAACTTTTGTTATCCAGAGTTAATGCTATTAATTTCAACGCAATGACCAGTACAATGCAGAATAATCAGTAAGCTACCGGAAAACACCCATTACTCCACATTAAATCCTATAAATAAGGGGCAAAGTGTGAGTTCCCTATAGATATCCACACAGTTGCTTTGATCACGAACAACATGTCACATATCGTATTTTTCGGACTGTAATCCGGTGCGCCTTATACGTGTACTGAATTCCAAAATCTATAAAAGTATTGTTGTGCAACCGGGTGGTTTCGTAAAAAGCCGAGTGAAGAAAATTAATTCGGAGATTGCCGTCATTCCGGGAGGATTAAGTAAAGAACTCCGACCGCTGGACATTGGCGTAAACGGGGCGTTTAAAGTAAAGTTACGAGCGGCGGGAGAGCGATGGATGATAGACGGCGAACACACGTTTACTAAAACTCGGGATGCAGCGGCGGGCGAGTTACGCCACCGTCTGTAAATGGATTGTGGAGGCCTGGGCTGAGGTTTCTGCTGTAACCGTCGTCCGAGCTTTCACGAAAGCCGGCATCATTGCCGAACAGCCGCCTGAGGACGAGACGGACTCAGACATTGATGAGGGGGAACCCGGAGTGCTCAAAGGTGAAACAGCTTTTTAATTCACAGAAGACGAGGACTTTGATGGATTTGTGGGAGAAGAGAGATTAAAATAATGTTTTGTCAAGTAGTAGAACAAACTTCAATTATAAATCAGCGTTTTGCATCCTTTACTTTTCTTGTAGATCGTATGTTTTAGCGAGTGCCTCATAATACGGTGCCGTACAGAATAAGTACCGTAAAAAATAGAGTCCGTAATTCAGACTGCGCCTTATAGTACGGTGCGCCTTATACGTGGGTCAAATACAGAAATAGACCCCGTAATTCAGACTGTGCCCTATAACACAGTGCGCCTTATGGTCCGGAAAATACGGTACTTGCTCTTTAGGAACCTGTGAAGCATGATATTTAATAGCAACAAAATGCATCTATAGATACAATACTAAAGTGTACAATACTTTAAGGTTATGATTACCTCGCTTTAGCACACAGAGCCTTGACCTCATTCTCCTTGATGAGCTCACACCTCCGTAGCTGATCGATCTGTCTGTCCAGATCACTGAGGTCACCCATTGTAAAGCTCACAAAGAAAGTTGGAGTCTCCCCCTCGCTCACACACGCACACACACACAACTCAAACACGATCTTTTTGGAGAATGTGCTGGGATTGTTGGTCAAATGAAGCAGTCACCTGTAGAACAGAAAGAAATTGCACTTGATCATCTGTTCCAAAGAAACAGTTCAAGTGCATTCTTTACTCTGGAGGTTCTCGTTTCATATTTCACATACTGGAATGAGAGTGTAATGAATCGTGGCCTTTTGGTTTCTAGATCATGGTGTGATCAGCTGTGTCAGTCTGCAAAACTCATCATTTTCATATTTTGTACTGTGGGACTGAGCATGATATTTAATAGCAAAACAATGATTGTGGGTTTTTAAAACATTCTTAATGCTGCCAGTTAGGATTAAGTCAAAGATTATTTATAATTAAGTGAATACACCTTACAGTCCTCGTTCTAAAACGCATTGAATCCAGTAGAACAAGCTACACTGGTTGATACTTCTTACTGAAATAGATATCTACGTTTGCGATGCAGCATTTTTCAAGTAACACAGTGCTGAAGGTCTGTGTACTTCATCTCAACATGGTTAGCACTGTGCAAGCAGTAATGTAGTTCTCTTTTTTTAAATCACAACATACTGTTGTGATAACTGCCTGATAAGTTATCATGTGGTTCAAAAGGAAATTTTTAACAAACGTGAAGTTTGATGTGTAAAATTTATGTTTATTTTTCGAGCAAAAGTGGTTATGAGTCATTATTCCAGAATCATAACTCTATAGGAGAGAATTCTGACTTTTTTTAACGCCAGAATCATGACTTTATGGCTCAGAATTCTAACATTCAATCCTAAAATTCTGAGTTTTTATTCCAGAAACATAACTTTATGACAGAGAATTCTGACTTTTTAGCTCAGAATTCCAATTTTTAATCCCAGAATTCTGAATTTTTTATGCCAGAATCATAACTTTATGGCTCAGAATTCTCTCTTCTAATCCCACAATTCTGACTTTTTATGCTGGAATCATGATTTTATGGCTCAGAATTCTAACTTTAATCCCACAATTCTGATTTATGGCGGAATCATGACTATGACAGAGAATTCTGACTTTTTTAGCTCAGAATTCCAATTTTCAATCCCAGAATTCTGACTTTTTATGCCAGAATCCTAACTTTATGGCTCAGAATACTAACTTGTAATCCACAATTCTCACTTTTTGATGCCAGAATCATGACTTTATGCAGATAATTCTGACTTTTTAGCTCAGAATTCTAACTTTTAATCCCAAAATTATGAGTTTGTATTCCTGAATCATAACTTAATGGCAGAGAATTATGACTTTTTTCAGCTCAGAATTCCAACTTTTAATCACAGAATTCTGACTTTTTATGCCAGAATAATGACTTTATGGCTCAGAATTCTAACTTTTAATCCCACAATTATGACTTTTTGTGGCCGAATCATTACTTTGCGTAGAGAAATACTGACTTTTTAAGTTTTTAACTAGAATTACAACTTTTAATCACACAATTCTGACTTTTTCATGCTGGAATCAAGACTTCATGTCTCAGAATTTTAACTTTAATCCCAAAATTCTGAGTTTTTATTCCGGAGTCATAACTTTATAGCAGAGAATTCTGACTCTTTAGCTCAGAATTCAAATTTTTTATCCCACAATTCTCTTTTTTTTATGGCGAAATCTTTATGCTGGAATCGTGACTTTATGGCTCAGAATTCTAACTTTTAATACCACAATTTCGACTTTTTGTAGCAGAATCATGATTTATGGCTCAGAATACTAACTTTTAATACCACAATTTTGACTTTTAAGGCAGAATCATGACTTAGTCTTAGTTCTTACTTTTTAGCTCAGAATTCTAACTTTTGATCCCACAATTCTGACTTTTTCTGCTGGAACCATGACTTGATGGCAGAGAATTCTAACTTTAGATCCCAGGATTCAGCCCTGATGTCTTTTAATCGATTACAAAAATGCTATTGTGTATTTAAATGAAACAAACATCAGAAACTGTGCATTGTTACTGTGATTTTAGACATAAGTTTGATAAAGTTAATTATCTCTTGGACAATAATCAGACCATTAAAATCTATAATGGTCTCATTTCTGTTGCAGACGGTCTTACACAACCGCGTAGTTCATAAAGGGGGCATCGGCTCATTAATTTAATAAACTATACGACACTAACTTTCATTACATACTCTTTGTAATAACTTTATTGCAGTATAAACACCATTGGGTACATCGTGAAAGGGCATTTTTGCAAATGTAAAAGTTAAAACAACGCTAATTAAGCAAATGCAGTTGGGACGAGCAGGCAGCGCTGCGACGTGACGCACGAACATGTAGCCTGGCTTAAGTTAGCTTAACTCTCAGTGGAACAGGTAGTGAGCTAATCGCAGCCGTTTAGCTCACCAAATACGCTTTGATTAGAAGTTGTTTTACAAAACGTGACTTTAACAACCTCGAGTGTAGCGATTCCTTTCCCACTTCCACGCGTGGATTTGGCTTGTGTAATTAGTTTTAATGCTCTTCAGATCGAGAAAAGACACAATTAGCTTAACACACAACCCTAGCCAGTTAGCGAGCTAACTTCACCGGTAAAACTTTGAACATACACCCAGGACTCAGTCTGTAAACCGAACGACTCGGGACAACATTTAAAAGCCACAGAGCAGAAATTGTTGTTAATTCGGAAGTAAAGTGAAATACACGGTGGATGTACCGATAACTTGCGGCCTGAAGCATTACGCGGTACGCCGGTTCGGTGCTACTGCTACAAGCACTAAACTAATAAAAAATATCGTCGAAGAAATCGATTTCGGTTACCTGAATTCTTTCAACCGCGAATATAAAAGATTAACAAGATTTATGAAACTTCTTTTAGTACAAAATGAGATCGGCGCTGTTCTTTATCCAACACCATCTACCGGTGCTCAGCGCCTCCTTTCCCAGCCATTATCAAGCGTCCCAATAAGCCCGCGGTTCCATTCCAAATGACACCCTAGTGGACGTGTAGCGCCCTACAAAGCACGCATAGCGCTGATGGTCCCACGCTTCATAGTGTAACTACGTAGAGGATTAGGCTCGGTTTGACATTCATTCTGACGGGTGCTTTCTGACTCTGGCGCCGCCTAAAGGCCAAAAAGAACTTTGAACCTCTGGAGCAGAAAAAAGAAAAGGTATTTGGTTTTTGTTGTAATAGTTCAGCTCGCGGGCGGCACGGTGGCTTAGTGGTTGGGATTCCCGGTTCGGATCCCCATCTGGGTGGAGTTTCCATGTTCTCCCTGTGTCCGCGTGGGTTTCCTCCGGGTTCTCCGGTTTCCTCCCACAGTCCAAAAACATGGTTTAAGTCAATTGAATTCTCCAAATTGCCCCATATAGAGTGTGTGTGCCCTGTCCTGGGTCTATCTGCCCAGCGCCCGAGACGTTCTCATCTGGATGGGCATGGTGAACCCCCCCGCGACCCTAATATAGGATAAAGCGGGAGATAATGAATGAATGAATGAGTTCAGCTCACCATAACGCAGCAAATGGATTAGTTAAGAGACAGTTTAGCAGTTAAATGTTGTAATACAGGGCGGCATGTTCTCCTCTCAGCACTAGGGATTCCCGGTTCGAATCCCAATTTGGGTGGAGTTTCGTTGTTCTCGCCGTGTCATTTTAATTCTAATTAAATTGATAATTGATAGTGGATGTGGCCTTGATGGACAATAAGAAACATTGGAGCGGTTTTAATGTTGACTGACTCGTGTGTATTACAACATCCATCCATCCATCCATTATCTTCCCCTTTATCCTCTATTGTGGGTCACGGGGGAGGGGGGGGTTCCCCATGCCCATCCAGGGGAGAACGTTTCAGGTGCTGGGCAGATACACCCAGGACAGGGTGCCAATCTATCACTGGGCACACACTCACTCACACAAACACACTTTATATGGGGCAATTTGGAGAACTTGACTGTGGGAGGAAACCGGAGAACCCGGAGGAAACCCACGCAGACACGGAGAGAACATAGAAACTCCACCCAGATGGGGATTCAAATAAGGAATCCCTAGTGCTGAGAGGAGAACATGCCAACCACTAAGCCACCGTGCCACCCTAAACACTTAAATATAATACACATTTTAAAGGACATACTTACAAATAATGAAAAAGTACAAAAAAATCTGAAAAACAACTGACATTAAATTCATTCATTCTTTCATTATCTTCTGCTTTATCCTATATTAGGGTCGCGGGGAGGTTCCCCATGTCCATCCAGGGGAGAACGTCTCGAGCGCTGGACAGAGACACCCAGGACAGGGCGCCAATCTATCGCTGGGCACACACTCACTCAGACAGACACACTCTATATGGGGCAATTTGGAGAACTCAATTGACTTGATCCATGTTTTTGGACTGTGGGAGGAAACCGGAGAACCCTGAGGAAACCCACGCGGACACGGGGAGAACATGGAAACTCCACCCAGATTGGGAATCGAACTGAGAGTCCCTAGTCCTGAGAGGAGAACATGCTAAACCACTAAGCCACCGTGCCTGACATTAAATTGATATTATTAATTGATATTGGTTTGTTTTACCTGAAGGCCATGTAAAAAAAAGCAGTCTATTAATGGTTTAATCCAGATCTGGGCATTTTATCCAGCCCTATCCGATTCTTGTCTGAGGTGAGTTGGATATGAAAAGCCCATGTCTGTCATTAAGTATCTAGAATTCTAACCTTATATTCTAGAATTCTGACTGTATATCCCCTCAGACTATATAGAGCATTTACAATAAAGTGCGTTCTGTAATATGGCCACTGGATGGCAGTATTTGATTGTTAGAGAACCCAAACACCTATTCGCTGTAACTAGATTACGTCGCGGAGGACCAAATTATTAATGATTTTGCTTTCAGTGAGGCATTTATGAATTAAATTATTATTATTTTTTTTTTTACAACATAGTGTGTTTGTAACCGTTTTATAAAAGCAATAAGGTAGGGTGGCCAGACCTGAGATAATAAAAAGAAGACACCTCGGGGGTGGGGGGTAGCTTTCGTGGTGCTTGACTTTGTGAAATGCTGCACTCTTGCACTTACTTACAAAAGAAAGATTTCTGATGATGAGCCTTCCCCGTGTCCGCGTGGGTTCCCTCCGGGTTCTCCGGTTTCCTCCCACAGTCCAAAAACATGGATCAAGGTCAATTGTTTAGCCTCTATTAGGGTCACGGTGGGGTTACCCATGCCCATCCAGGGGAGAACGTATCGGGCGCTGGGCAGATACACCCAGGACAGGACGCCAATCCATCACTGGGCACACACTCACTCACACAGACACACTCTATATGGGGCAATTTGGAGAATTCAATTGACCTTGATCCATGTTTTTGGACTGTGGGAGGAAACCGGAGAACCCGGAGGAAACCCACGCGGACACGGGGAGAACATGGAAACTCCACCCAGAACCGGGAATCCTAGCGCTGAGAGGAGAACATGCTAACCACTAACCACTCATCGTGTCGCCCTCTTTTAAAACATATATATATATATATATATATATATATATATATATATATATATATATATATTCATTCATTCATTATCTCCCGCTTATCCTCTATTAGGGTCGCGGTGGGGTTCCCCATGCCCATCCAGGGGAGAACGTCTCGGGCGCTGGGCAGATAGACCCAGGACAGGGCGCCAATCCATTGCTGGGCATATATATATATATAAAGTAAATACTATACATCCACATATATAATACTTGGACTTAAATTAAACATTTTTATTAAAAAATAAATAAATTTCACTTGTGCACACATGCAAACAAATATTTTTCATGTATTCCGGTGTTTATTTATTGTTTTGTAACTCACGGGCCGATGATTTGCTGTTAACTGGCAGCATGGTGGCACAGCAGTCAGTGCATCAGCCTCACAGCAGAAGGGTTTTGATTCCCAGATAAGGCAACATGTCCATTCTGTGTGGAGTCTGCATTCCCTTCCTGCACGTGCATGGGTTTTCTTTGGGAGTTGGAAATAGTAAAGTCTTCTAGCTATTAGGAGTGTATGTATCAGTGCACTTTTAGTCCCAAGCCTGGATAAATAGGAGAGTTGCCGTGTAAAACTGTGCCAAATCAAATATTTGGAGTTACTCCGCTGTGGCAACCACTAACAGAAATAAAGCCAAGAGATCCATCCATCTATTATCTTTATCCTCTATTGAGGTCTCGGGGGGGTTCCACATGCCCATCCAGGGGAGAACGTTTCGGGCGCTGGGCAGATACACCCAGGACAGGGCGCCAATCCATCAATGGGCACACACGCACTCACACACACACACACACTCTATATGGGGCAATTTGGAGAATTCAATTGACTTGATTCATGTTTTTGGACTGTGGGAGGAAACCGGAGAACCCGGAGGAAACCCATGCGGACAAAGTGAGAACATGGAAACTCCACCCCGATTGGGATTCGAATCCCTAGCACTGAGAGGAGAACATGCTAACCACTAAGCCACTGTGCCGCCCCAAGCCAAGAGATATCTAGACATAGCTATTTTAAAAGCTAATATATATATATATATATGCATCCATTATCTTTCGCTTTATCCTCTATTAGGGTCGCGGGGGGGTTCCCTATGCCTATCCAGGGGAGAACGTTTCGGGTGCTGGGCAGATACACCCAGGACAGGACACACTCACTCACACAGACACACTCTATATGGGGCAATTTTTGAGAATTAAATTTACTTGATCCATGTTTTTGGACTGTGGGAGGAAACCGGAGAACCCGGAGGAAACCCACGTGGACACGGGGAGAACATGGAAACTCCATCCAGATTGGGATTCAAACCGGGAATCCCTAGTGCTGTGAGAAGAACATGCTAACCACTAAGACACCGTATATATATATATATATAGCTAATTTATCTTGTTTTTATGTAAAGGTACAAGAAACTTAAGGAACAACCATTATAAACATATTGAGACCTTTAAATATCATGCAAAGATGTATATACAGTGAAACGACATTCAAACATTTTGTATTTTAAGCAAACGAGAAAATTGGTATTTCGTAATATAATGGTATTTAATCTTTTCCAGTCTTTTTCAGTTTGCCCTTCAGCTCTGCCATCATCAGTGGGCTGCCCATCCTGTCGACATAAAAACAGACAGCAAATTTAGTACAAATGTTTCATCTTAACTTCACATCTCACGTCACGTCCTCATGCATGGACCACTTGCAGTACCCGGGATGTCTCGGAGGTGTCCATTTTGGTTTAGGAGGTGTCTGCTCTTGCTTCGGATGATCCTTTGCTGGCTGTGTCTCTGTCTCAGATGTCTATAAATCAGAAAATAGTAAACGCAACGTACT
Source organism: Corydoras maculifer (assembly GCA_019802435.1). Lineage (NCBI taxonomy): Eukaryota > Metazoa > Chordata > Actinopteri > Siluriformes > Callichthyidae > Corydoras > Corydoras maculifer. The sequence continues at coordinate 1,453,986 of JAFMOD010000056.1, read as the reverse complement.
TGTATATGCAGCATTTAGTTTAGGTCTTAGTCTGCACCTGTGATGTTGCTCTTTTGGCTTCATCCTCCTCCCTGATTTTTTGCCCAGCGTCTGTTTTTCTCAGTGTAGGGAGACCAGGACCCAGACCTGAAAAACATTGTTCATTTAAATCAGGGGTGTTTTTAAGGTTTAGAAACATCAGGGGCTTTAGCCCAAATCCCTTATTCCCCCTCTGTCCTCTTTAAAAAGTGCACTTTCATGAGGGTATTTATCCATTTTTTCATTCATCCATTATCTCCCGCTTTATCCTCTATTAGGGTCGCGGTGGGGTTCCCCATGCCCATCCAGAGGAGAACGTCTCGGGCGCTGGGCAGACAGACCCAGGACAGGGCGCCAATCCATCACTGGGCACACACTCACTCACACAGACACACTCTATATGGGGCAATTTAGAGAATTAAATTGACTTGATTTATGTTTTTGGACTGTGGAAGGAAACCGGAGAAACCGGAGGAAACCCACGCGGACACGGGGAGAACATGAAAAATCCATCCAGATGGGGATTCGAACCGGGAATCCCTAGTGCTGAGAGGCAAACGTGCTAATCACTAAACCACCGTGCCGCCCTTATCCATTTTTCAAACTGTTGTTACATTCATTTTGTTTGATTATTCATTAATTATATTGGATAAAATTAAATTACATATGAAATATGGCAGGCACGGTGGCTTAGTGGTTAGCACGTTCGCGCTAGGGATTCCCGGTTCGAATCCCCATCTGGGCGGAGTTTCCATGTTCTCCCCGTGTCTGCGTGGGTTTCCTCCGGGTTCTCTGGTTTCCTCCTACAGTCCAAAAACATGGATCAAGTCAATTGAATTCTCAAAATTGCCCCATATAGAGTGTGTCTGTGTGGGTGAGTGTGTGCCCAGCGATGGATTGGCGCCCTGTCCTGGGTGTATCTGCCCAGCGCCTGAGACGTTCTCCCCTGGATGGGCATGGGGAACCCCACCGCGACCCTAATAGAGAATAAAGTGAGAGATAATGAATGAATGAAATATGTCTGTCAGCAGTGGAGAGCACATTCAGTTTTAATAAATGATGATTTTGACTGATAATGTTTGAATAAACGAACCTGAATGATACGAGTGTCTGTCACCTGTCCCTCATTTTAGTACTTATTGTCTCCGTTGAGTGATTGGTTTGTTTTTGTGCACGTGTCGGTGTATTTAGGTTTCGTATTTTCTCTCCCCCGTGCACGTCTTTGTATGGGTTTTATCCCGGTGTTAGTCCCGTTTGTGTTTCCCCCTTTTTGTTTGGTGTCCTTACACCATTTTTATTAATAAATCTTGTTTTGTTTTTATGCCCGGTGTTTTGAGTTCTCCATCCGCGTTTGAGGATGGTACGACGCTGTGCATTTTCCCCGCACAGGTTTTACGCCGTGTTAGCGTTCACAGAGGCCTCGGCGTGTGCATTTTCTCCGCGCAGCCGTGCCCTGTGAATGTTTTCAGGCGCGAGCGGCGTACGCAGTTTCCCCGCGTAGCCGATCTCCCGGGGAAGACGAACGGTTGCTGACACTGAGCTTCGGCAGAAAAGCATGAATCTGTTTTACGAGTCGGTCGCAGATGAGACAGTTTTAAGGTTTTGCTTTAAATACCGTAATTTTGGGACAGTTTGCGCCTTCAGAAAAAATGGCTCTTTACAGCCAACATACAGTTATTACGGTAACTATACTCCTGATACTGGCGTAAAATATGTCTCCCTCATACAAACACACACACAGAGCTTGGAAGCACAAACAGCTGATGGTGACTCCATCGTTTGGTCCCGCTGCTGGAGGAGAGGCTGCAGAGAAAGCTGCTCTCGTTTGATCCGGGGCTACTGACAAAACACCCAGGGCAATAGCCCTAAAAGCCCAGGTCTAACGACGCCCCTGATTTATATCACAATTACACAACAGCAAAAACATTAGATCTGACTGCATTTGTACAGAGAATGCAGATACATAGTCTACACTCCACTGTGGGTTCTCCATTCACCTACAGTATATAGCTGCTCCATTCAAATAGCAATCCACCGATGTCAGAGCGTCACCCCCGCGGTGCGATCGCTTTGTTACAGTTTTTTAATTATTTAGCTGATATTTAACTTACCAGGAAGTTTGAAGCCGATGACACCTTTGCTTGGTGTTGATGCTTTTGCGCTACCAATCTTTGCTGGTGGCCTTGGCAGTGGAGGCTGCAGCTCCAGTGAAGCCTTGTTAATGAGCGTACGTGGGTCTCTGGGTGGCCGAACTAGAGGATTTTTTACAGCAATCTTCGACTTCTGCACCGAAAAGTCTAACGATGGAGCCTAAAGTGAGAAACAATAATTAAACTACATTTACCTTTAAGGCGGCAAGGTGGCTTAGTGGTTATCACGTTTGCCTCTTAGCGCTAGGGATTCCCGGTTCCAATCCCCATCTGGGTGGAGTTTTCATATTCTCCCCGTGTCTGCGGGGGTTTCCTCCGGGTTCTCTGGTTTCCTTCCACAGTCCAACATGGATCAAGTCAATTGAGTTCTCCAAATTGCCCCATATAGAGTGTGTGTGTGGGAGTGAGTGTGTGCCCAGTGATAGATTGGCGCCCTGTCCTGGATGTAACTGCCCAAGACGTTCTCCCCCCTTGATGGGCATGGGGCACCCCCCCCCACGACCCTAATAGAGAATAAAGTGGAAGATAATGGATGAGGGTGGCACGGTGGCTTAGTGGTTTGCATGTTCTCCTCTCAGCACTAGAGATTCCCGGTTCGAATCCAATCTAGGTGGAGGTTCCATGTTCTCCCTGTGTCTGCGTGGGTTTCCTCCGGGTTCTCTGGTTTACTCCCACAGTCCAAAAACATGGATTAAGTCAATTGAGTGCTCCAAATTGTTTGTGTGAGTGAGTGTGTGCCCAGCGATAGATTGGCGCCCTGTCCTGGGTGTATCTGCCCAGCGCCCAAAACGTTCTCCCCTGGATGGGCATGGGGAACCCCCCCACCACCCTAATAGAGACTAAAGTGGAAGATAATGAATGAATGGATTTACTTTTAAGTTGAGAAAAAGACTGTGATTAACCTATTACTAATTACTTAACCTTTGAAGGCAGATTTGCTGTTTCAGGACCTCTGTCCTCCTTTCTGTCTTCTGCTATTTTTAAGAAATTTCTCTTCAGCTCAATGTTAACACCTTTTCTGATGTTCTCCATACCATCTAAAACCTCCTCCTCACCATGTGTTTGTCTTGTGAAGATATGGTGTACTGATTCAGATTCAGTGATAACATCAAGTTTACATCCTCCAGTTAATGCCCTAATGTTTGTACCTAAATCCGTCTCATTTTTAACATCTAATATCTCCAAATTGCTTTCATCCTCTGATTGGTTGAATGTTACAGTAGCATTGTTCAGTAAGGCTTCCATTTCACTTTCTCTTGTTTCACAAGTGTCTTCTTCTTTAATTAATATTAGTTCCTGGGTTTCTTCTAATTTCATTTCCAATCCACTCAGCAGTTCCTCCTCAGTTTCCAGCGAGACAGATGGAGTTTTTATTTTATCCAGGACTTCAGTCTCATTCTCAAAACCAAGATCTTGTTCTGTTCTATGTTTCTGTGTTGCTTCGTTCTCCAGAGGAGTTAAGTTCTGAATTAAGACATGAACGTCTGTGTCCACTACTGATCTGTCCTGCAGTGGACATTCACTTTGATTAACTTTAACTGGGGTCTCAGATATGGATACAGTAGCAGATGCTGGTTTAATGTCATCATGAGTTTCAGGTTCATCACATTTCTGTTCGTTAGTTTTGTCAGTTTCCTGACTGTGGGCTTCCAAATCTATGGATGAGTGGGACACTGTGTCCTCTTTTAGCTCTGTTGTGGAATCAGTGATACAAACAGTAGAGTCATCTGTTTTCTCCAGTTCCTTTTGGACCAAACTTGGCATTTCATCCACTGACCGAAGTCCAAGTTCAACATTTTGCTTCAAAGAAACAGAATGTATGTCACTAAATGGGTCCATCAGTAAATCATTGTTTGCGGTTCCTTCACATAGTTCCTCTTGTTGATGGCAGCAGTGGCTCGTTCTCTCCACCAGGACCTCATTATCTTCTGTACTGTGATGTTCCAGTGAACCTTCCACTGTGACTTTTGGCTTCTCCATATATTCCTCTGATTCTGTTCTCAGTCCACTCATGACTGCCTCCACAACTTCCAGTGAGCCAGTCGTTTCCTTAACATCTGAATAGATAGAGTCTATCTGACTGAAGAACTCATTGATTTTTCCATCAGCTGACATTTGATTGGGAACCTGCAGGTCCATTGTTTCCTGCAGAACCATCTCATTTCCATCTGTGAGGGGCTCAAGTGGTTCTAGATCTCGCTCTGTGGGTTTTTCCGCTTGATTACACATTTCTTCATCCACAACCACTAATGACGATGACATGGCATTTATTTCATCCAATGATCCAGACTCATAATAATTAGAGCTCTTCATTTCAAAGTTAGCACATTTGCTTACGTTCTGCACACTGTCTACAACCTCCTCCTCCTCCTCCTCCTCCTCATCATCTTCCTCAGGTGTGTGTCCTTTGCGGATGTGGTGTAATGCCTCAGATTCTACTAGAACATCATGTGTATATCCTTTAGTTATCTCTCTAATGTTTGTAAGAACATCAGTCTGTTCACAAGCTTCACTTTCAATATCTAATGTCTCCACTTTAATTTTGATTTCATCTTTTGTTGGGTTCATTGTGATGGCTGCCTGGTCCACTGATGTTTCCACATGGCCTTCGGATTCATTTACGCTTTTATTTACTTTGGGAGCTTTTTCTTCTTTAATTAATATTAGTTCCTGGCTTTCTTCTAATTTCATTTCCAATCCACTCAGCAGTTCCTCCTCAATTTCCAGCAAGACAGATGGAGTCTTTATTTCATCCAGGACTTCAGTCTCATCCTCAAAACCAAGATCTTGTTCTGTTCTTTGTTTCTGTGTTGCTTCGTTCTCCAGAGGAGTTAAGTTCTGCATTAAGACATGAACGTCTGTGTCCACTACTGATCTGTCCTGCAGTGGACATTCACTTTGATTACCTTTAACTGGGGTCTCAGTGGAGCTGATGCTGGTTTCCAGTTTCAGTTCCGTTTGCATCTGGACACTAGTTTCAGTAGTACTGATAGTTTCATATAGTTCCTCTGTTGTGGAACTCAGCTGATCTTTGATCATTTCATCCGTGGTGTTATCTGCTTGCTCTGAATTGATGGAGTCTATCTGACTGAAGGACTCATTGATTTTTCCATCAGATGTTTGGTTGGGAACCTGCAGGTCCATTGTTTCCTGCAGAACCATCTCATTTCCATCTGTGAGGGGCTCAAGTGGTTTTAGATCTTGCTCTGTGGGTTTTTCCTCTTGATTACACATTTCTTCATCCACAACCACTAATGACGATGACATGTCAATTATTTCTAACGATCCAGACTCATAATAATTAGAGCTCTTCATTTCAAAGTTAGCACATTTGCTTACATTCTGCACACTGTCTACAACCTCCTCCTCATCACCATCATCATCCTCAGGTGTGTGTCTTTTGTTGACCTGGCTGATATAGTCAACAGGAGGTTGGCGTGTTTCTATCTCTTGCTCTGTAAATTTTTCTACAGCTTCTTGTTTCAAGTCACATATCCCTTCATCCATAACTGCCAGTGATAACGGCATGTCAATAACATCATCTGATAATTCAGACAGGTGTTCAATGCCTTTTGTTAAGTCCTGTTGGCTTTCTAATGTTGTTTGAACCGATTCCCATTCGGAAAAACCCAATGCCCCCAATAATTCACATTGAATTCCATATATTTCAGCTACACTGGCTACTAAGTCTTGCGTTTTGCACTCAGAATGTCGTACTTCATCACATAATGAATCCCCATGCAAGCCATCGGAAGACAAATTCTGTGCCTTAGTTAATTCTGGGTCAACTTCTATAGTGGCCTCAAACTGAGTTGGAGGTCTGCCACTCTCTGTATTGTTTTGCAGTGAATAATTTTGCATCTCACTGTTACTTGACTCGATAACAAGTTCCTCCACACGCTGCTTCATTTCACTACATGCTGTCTTCGGTAGAACTTCACTTTCAGCTTTTTGTAATAACGCTTCCTCAGGCCGCTGTTCAAGAGAACATTGGTCCACCATTTCCTGTACCATAACATAGGATGTGGGTGGGTCATGAGTTCTTGCGTTTTTTGATTTCTTCACACAGTCTACAGTAACTTCTGCTCTTAATTCTGATGTGGTTTCCGCCGTTTTCTCCTGGTTTCCTCCAACTGCTGCAAATTGTGTACCGACCAGCTTCACGGCTGGACTTTGTGAGCGAATATCCGAAAACATGTCCGACAGATTTATTTCTGTCAGCAAATCAGCTCCCACATCACTGCCTGGCTCAACGCTCTGAACGTCTCTAATGGATCCTTGTTCTCTTCCCTCATTTATTTCAGCATGTTCACATTTATCCTTGATTTCTTTCACACACTCTGGTTTGGCTTCCTCGGCGATGACATCATTAGCCCTTTCTGGCTGTATGGCTTGACTCACAGCACACATTTCCAACTCAAAAGCCTTCTCTAATTTGTTGTCTGCATCTTCCTCACAAATATTGATTCCCCCCTCTATTTTTTGCTCCTCCTCTTCTTTCTTTGCTTTATTTCCGCCATCCCACTTCTCTGTGTGGTCTTTCAGTTCAGTGTCATGAACACCATATTGGTAATTTTCTGGTTCCCTGTCTTTACTCGGCTCTTCCCTCATTAAGTCATACACTTCCACCATCTGTACTTCTGGTGCTTTTGCTTTTTGCGATTGTGACTTTTTACTTCCCACCAAACTACTCTTCTTGTCTTGAGTGGTCCCACTTGCCCCAGTGGAAGCCAATGGATATTTGTTTTCAGAAAAAACATTACTACCAATTGCCTTTCTGTCGCTGGTTGGATATCTGTCCTCCGAACTGCACTCTGTGTCATGTTTATCTTTCACGTCCTTGCTGTCTTTGGTGATAGTATTCGATTTCTCCCACTGGGCTGCCACAGCTCGCACCCTGGACTGCTGCAGATTGGCTCTTGCTATTTCTTTACTCTCATTATTATCTTGTGCCTCTCTGTTCCTTTGAAACCCTGTGTGATCTTGATGTTTTGGGGCATCCTCTAGGTGTACATTCGGGTTTACTTCAGTTGTTGCTTCAGGCCTGAGATATCTTGATACGGCACCTGTAATGTAACCCTGCGGAGACAAAAAGAAAAACAGTTGGAGTCTTCTCCACAAAAACTGATTGACTTGCAACACAGTATTTTAACTGTATGATTTAATTTGCAGGTGACACAACATTGATTTTGGTGGCTTAGTGGTTTAGCATGTTCTCCTCTCAGCACTAGGGATTCCCGGTTCGAATCCCAATCTGGGTGGAGTTTCCATGTTCTCCCTGTGTCCGCGTGGCTTTCCTACGGGTTCTCCGGTTTCCTCCCACAGTCCAAAAAGATGGATCAAGTCAATTGAATTCTCCAAATTGCCCCATATAGAGTGTGTTTGTGTGAGTGAGTGTGTGCCCAGCGATGGAGTGGCGTCCTCTCCTGGGTGTATCTGCACAGCGTCCGAAATGTTCTCCCCTGGATGGGCATGGGAACCCCCCCCCCCCCCGTGACACTAATATAGGATAAAGCAAAAGATAATAGATGGACAGAGTTTACAGAGTTGTTGCAAACTGACAGATCGGTGTACATTACAC
>JAFMOD010000056.1:1419390-1437769 GCA_019802435.1 Corydoras maculifer | reverse complement strand
AAGTGTTATAACAAATGCCATAAAGCTTTTTCAGAGATATTTACACTTGATAAAAAATGCTTTCACTTTTTACTTAAAGTCTGTAAAGAACATTCATGAACTTTAAAAGCCATTATGTACTAATATTTACTTCATAGAGCTAATACATAACAACACTTTAGGTAATGCCTGTACTGTGAAGAAATCTTATGCATTTTCATTAGCAGTTATTAGCACTACCAAGGAGCCATTTGTTTAACATAAATGTTACTAAGATTATGACACTGGTCTCTATGATGCATTCATTATAATGTATTAATCATTAATGTATACATTTTATAATGCATTATGTCACATTGTGTATAAAGCCTAATTGCATATTCTTATAACACTCTATGACTGTAACATAAAAAAAGAGATGGAATGAAAATTGTTATAAAGCATTATAAATACGTTATAAAGCTTTATAAAGCAATGAATTGGCGTTACCTAATGTTTTAATGTGGAACTATTACTCATTATCCTGTCCACCTAATATAGGAATTAGTACATCCTTTTTATACAAGAGATAAAGTTTACTATAAATCTAAACATATTTAAGTAATAAAAGCAAGAAATGATTTAATAATTAATATAGATCTCCTTTCAGGAACTGTTAAAAAAAATGACAACTCACCCAAACAGTCCAAACAGTGCGACCAATCCGGTTCATGGTACTGTCCTCCATATCTGCTGAATGCAACTCCAGGATGGTGATTATCCAGTTGGAGTGATGTGTTGTGTGACCAGATATTCACCTGGACCGAAATCTTCAAAAGCTCTTAGCTTCTTATCTCAGTTTTGTTTCCTGGTGGGCCGTGCAGTTGTAAAGAGGAAGAAGCAGCCAGAGAGAAACCAGCAGCATAAAGAGCAAGCCATGTGGTTTTGTGGCCGAACAAATTAGCCATGCAGAGTTAAACAACTCCATTAGCTAAGCATCACTGTGAGCTGCAACAAACATACAACCCTGTTTGAATCTTTGGGATATAATATGTACCTCATCTCATTATCTGCCGCTTTATCTTACCAGGCATGTGAGAGGGTACCTCATGCTCATCTAGGGCACTGGGCAGACACACACACTCACACACACACATACACACACACATTATATATGAGCATTTTGGATAGGGTCATTATAGAGCAGCCAGTTTACCTTCCACAATCCACGTCTTTGGACTGTGTGTGTGTGTGTGTGTGGGGTGGGGGGGTGGGGAGAACCCGAAGAAAACTCATGTGGACACAGGGAGAACATGGAAACTCCACCCAGATTGGCTTTCGAAACTGGATCCCCAGCGTTGAGAGGTAAATCATTCATTCATTATCTTCTGCTTTATCCTATATTAGGGTTTCAGGCGGGGTTCCCCATGCCCATCCAGGGGAGAACGTTTCGGGCGCTGAGCAGGACGCCAATCCATCACTGGGCACACACTCACTCACACAGACACACTCTATATGGGGCAATTTGGAGAACTCAATTGACTTGATCCATGTTTTTGGACTGTGGGAGGAAACCGGAGAACCCGGAGGAAACCCACGCGGACCATGGGAGAACATGGAAACTCCACCCAGATGGGGATTTGAAAAAATAAATAAATAAATAAATAAATAAATAAAATAAAATAAAATAAAATTATATATATATATATATATATATATATATATATATATATATATATACAGTATATATATATATATATATATATATATATATATATATATATATATATATATATATATATATATTATAGAGGTATAAATAAACCTCTTATAGGTCTGATATCAGGGATTTAAAACCACAAATAATATTTGAAGAAACATGAAATTAAAACTTTAAGCAAATAATGTTTAGCCTTGTTAATAATAATAACTTAGTTGAGGTCAGAACACAGGGTGGGCCATACAGCATCCTGTATGGATGTATGGATTTAGGGTCTTTGGTGGGCTGGGATATAAACCCACAACCTTTAGATTGATAGCTCAACACCCTAACCACCGAGCTACCACAAATATTACAGGACACCTTTAGTAGACTTGCAAAAATAGACTGTAACTTGATGGTTCTGAGCAGTTTAACAAAGCTGCTCTTTATTTTTAGCATAATGGTGGCATGTATAGTATTAGGAAGGTTAATATTTGGAATGTAAAGAATCATGACACAAATAATAATGTTGATGAGGTAAATACAACAGAAACATGAGGAAAAAACAATAGAACAATAACAGTCATTAAGATGGTTAATACAAAATAAATATAATTCCTCATATATTCATTGCTTTCTTTTAAAATAGATACTTGTAATTAATTATTATTTTTCAGGAAAATGTGTAACTTACAAAAGGGGTTTTAAAATATACATGTGAAATATGGAAATAGATATAAAAAGAAACTTTCTTTCTTTAAGCACAAAACAATATAACAGGCTTTAATTCATATTAAAGAAACATCCGAAATACGTTATGATAATGCGTTCTATAAATCTGGTATTTATAATACATTATAACTGCATTCATAATAGTTTATAAAGTATTGTTACGCTTTATAATATGTCATAAGCCTCTGTTAATGTTCCTTAAATGCAATAGGACATGAAAGGTTCTGCATTGTTGTGATTTAATCATAGGAAATAATGTACTTTGCTGTGCGTCGTCCGTAACAACACCTTTTCCCCGTGATTTATTAACAATAATGCAGCACCTTGTTTGTCTTGTTGTTTTAATAATAATAATAACTATTACACACATACACAAACACATATAATAAAAAAAATTGATTCATTAATACGTCAATAAAAGCAAAATCATTAATAAACTGGCCTTCAGTGAGATAATCTAGTCTGGGTTTTAACGTGAACACTGACACTGAGTAACAGATTTCAGTTTCTATAACAATTGAATACTGCCATCTAGTGGCCAAATTACAGAAAGCAGTTTATAAAAAACATGGTGAAAAGAATGTATTGTATTGAGAATGTATTTAGGGGTGTGTTGTTATTGTTGATAATGTCACGGCTGGACAAACGGCTCAGCCAATCAGATTTTTATTAGTCATTTTATCCTAATAGGGGCATAGTGTTTAGCATGTTCTCCTCTCAGCACTAGGGATTCCCGATTCGAATCCCCATCTGGGTAAAGTTTCCATGTTCTCCCCGTGTCCGCGTGGGTTTCCTCCGGGTTCTCCGGTTTCCTCCCACAGTCCAAAAACATGGATCAAGTTAATTGAGTTCTCCACATTGCCCCATATAGAGTGTGTTTGTGTGAGTGAGTGAGTGAGTGCCCAGCGATGGATTGGTGCCCTGTCCTGGGTGTATCTGCCCAGCGCCCGAGTCGTTCACCCCTGGATTGGCATGGGGAACCGCCCCTCTGCGACCCTAATAGAGGATAAAGCGGAAGATAGTGGATGGATGGATTATGTCACATTGTTCGAATCCCCATCATGGTGGAGTTTCCATGTTCTCCCTGCGTCTGCGTGGGTTTCCTCCGGGTTCTCCGGTTTCCTCCCACAGTCCAAAAATATGGCTCAAGTCAATTGAGTTCTCCAAATTGCCCCATATATAGTGTGTGTGTGAGTGAGTGTGTGCCCAGCAATGGATTGGCATCCTGTCCTGGGTGTATCTGCCCAGCGCCCAAAACGTTCTTCCCTGGATGGGCATGGGGAACTTCTCCGTGACCCTAATAGAGGATAAAGCAGAAGATAATGGATGGATGGATTATGTCACATTGTGTTATAAAGGCTTATGGCATATCCATATTCATATCCATATAACACTTTATGAGTGTGGTTATTAACATCTATATCCAAAGGATTATGAAAATGTGTTATAAAGCATTATGAATGTCCAACCATCTATTATCTTCCGCTTTATCCTGTATTAGGATCGCGGAGGGGTTCCCCATGCCCATCCAGGGGAGAACGTTTCGGGCGCTGGGCAGGCTTTATGGATGTGCATTAGGAATATTATATTCATAGAAGGTGTAACCAATTTTTTCGGTTTCATTTAATTGATTAATATTTTTATCCTGTAATGATTAGAACTATTTACACACTGTAAATACATTTGAACACATTCCAGAGCGAGTCGATCACAGTGCACATCGCAGTGTTTTATTGGTCCGTCCATGTTCTGTAAATTGGCAGGTGGAGGGCAGGATGGCTGATCTCCACAGTGACTCTCAGTTTCTCTGACTCTTTATCTTCCAGCCCTCCTAACATGAACACTGTATTTATGTGCGATGGCTCCCGATCAGGCTTTGCAGCTTCATGTTTGGCCTCATCTCTGAACTTTGATGCTGCTTTCGCTCTTTCCTCCTGATTCTTCTGTCCTGATTCTTCAGGCTTATCTGACACCTCATTCCCTGTTTCACAGTGCAGTACAGGAAACTGTAAATCTGTTAAACAAACATAAAATGATTTTTATCATTTTTTATCATTTAAGATTTTTTTAGAGCGGCTAAACACTGCCTGGGGCATCCGACACAAAAATGTAAACAACGAGCGACGCTGCATTCATTCATTCATTATCTTCTGCTTTATCCTCTATTAGGGTCGCGGTGGGGTTCCCCATGCCCATCCAGGGGAGAACATCTCGGGCGCTGGGCAGATAGACCCAGGACAGGGCGTCAATCTATCACTGGGCACACACTCACTCACACAGATACACTTTATATGGGGCAATTTTGAGAATTCAATTAACTTGATCCATGTTTTTAGACTGTGGGAGGAAACCAGAGAACCCGGAGGAAACCCACGCAGACACGGGGAGAACATGGAAACTCCACCCAGATGGGGATACGAACCGGGAATCCCTAGCGCTGAGAGGCGAATGTGCTAACCACTAAGCCACCGTGCCGCCCGGGACGCTGCATTCACCAGAGATTTCAGGATTTAAGATTCAAGAAAATTTTATTATCATTAATATCACATGTGGTACATCAGATAAAAATGAAATTATGGGTTCTCAGACCCCGATTACCCTGTTATTTAAGTTATCATTTAAATGAAAATTTTAAAGAGGCGGCATGGTGGCTTAGTGGTTAGCATGTTCTCCTCTCAGCACTAGGGATTCCCGGTTCGAATCCCCATCTGGGTGGAATTTCCATGTTCTCTCCGTGTCCGCGTAGGTTTCCTCCGGGTTCTCCGGTTTCCTCCCACAGTCCAAAAACATGGATCAAGTCAATTGAGTTCTTCAAATTGCCCCATATAGAGTGTGTCTGTGTGAGTGAGTGTGTGTCCAGTGATAGATTGGCATCCTGTCCTGGGTGTATCTGCCCAGCGCCCGAAACGTTCTCCCCTGGATGGGCATGGGGAACCCCACCACGACCCTAAAAGAGAATAAAGTGGAAGATAACAGATGAATTAATTAATTAATTAATTTCAAAGAGGACAATGAGATAAAAAAAATTAAATACAGTATATAGATCTCATCCATTCATTATCTTCCGCTTTATCCTCTATTAGGGTCGTGGGGGGGGTTCCCCATGCCCATCCAGGGGAGAATGTGCGCTGGGCAGATACACCCAGGACAGGGCGCCAATAAATCGCTGGGCACACACTCACTCATACAAACACACTCTATATGGGGCAATTTGGAAAACTTAATTGACTTGATCCATGTTTTTGGACTGTGGGAGGAAACCGGAGAACCCGGAGGAATCCCACGCGGACACGGGGAGAACATGGAAACTCCACCCAGATGGGGATTCGAACTGGGAATCCCTGGTGCTGAGAGGGGAACATGCCAACCACTAAACCACCGTGCCATCCTATTTTAAAGTTATAATTTTAATTAAAATTTTAAAAAAGAAAATGAGATAAAAAATAATAAAAAATACAGTATATAGATATGTGAAATATAATAGAATATTTAACTATTAATTTGATAAAAGTTAAAAACACTTTGGTAAGAACAGAGGTCGTATTTAAACATGAAAATGATTTGTGTAGATGATGTGTGACTTACTGTTTACACGTCTGTTCAGCCATCTATCTGACTTGGATTGACTTTTTTGGGCTGTGGACTTTTTCACAGCACACACGCTCGTCAGTTGTCTTTCCCCTTTGTCCGTCAATTTTTCTAGCTCTTCAGAGACAAGTGGCGAGAGACTGGAACCTCCTGCAGCCCACAGCAGTTTAGGAACTGGAAATCCACCAGACAGGTTTAAGGAGAAAACCCCGACTCCATCATTCCTCCAGTTCACAGACATGGCTGGTGGGACGAAGGGAGCCACTGGATGAAGAAGGAAAACATTCATTCATTCATTATCTCCCGCTTATCCTCTATTAGGGTCGCGGTGGGGTTCCCCATGCCCATCCAGGGGAGAACGTCTCGGGCGCTGGGCAGATACACCCAGGACAGGGCGCCAATCCATCGCTGGGCACACACTCACTCATACAGACACACTCTATAGGGGGCAATTTTGAGAATTCAATTAACTTGATCCATGTTTTTGGACTGTGGGAGGAAACCGGAGAACCCGGAGGAAACCCACGCAGACACGGGGAGAACATGGAAACTCCACCCAGATGGGGATTCGAACCGGGAATCCCTAGCGCTGAGAGGCGAATGTGCTAACCACTAAGCCACCGTGCCGCCGGAAGGAAAACAGATAATATAATATTTCTGGAATCCTGGATTCATTAATTATGAATCATATTAAATATGAATCATACAAAATATAATTTAATATGATTTATAATTTATAATGTATTCCAAATGCATTATAAACCCATTCATAAAGTCTTATGAATTATTATTATTATGCTTAATAACCCTTGCGGCATGGTGGTTTAGTGGTTAGCATGTTCTCCTCTCAGCGCTAGGGATTCCCTGTTTGAATCCCCATCTGGGTGGAGTTTCCATGTTCTCCCCGTGTCCACATGGGTTTCCTCCGGGTTCTACGCTTTCCTCCCACAGTCCAAAAACATGGATCAAGGCCAACTGAGTTCTCCAAATTGCCCCATATAGAGTGTGTGTGTGAGTGAGTGTGTGCCCAACGATAGATTGGCGCCCTGTGCTGGGTGTATCTGCCCAGCGCCTGAAACGTTCTCCCCTGGATGGGCATGGGGAACCCCCCGGAATCCTAATATAGGATAAAGCGGAAGATAATGGATGGCTTAATAACCCTTGCAATAAGCCTCTGTAATATACATAGATATGCATGTCTATAACCACACTCGACGAATAAGACATAAGGTTTCATAACAAAATGTGACACATTGCATTATACACCCATACATAAAGCCTTATGAATTATTTACGATGCTCTATAAGCCTTTGTTAATGTACAGAGAAGTTTATTACCTCACTCACAAAGTGTTATAAAAATATGCCATAAGGTTTAATAACACCATGTGATATAATGCACTAAAAAATTATATTTTAACTGTTTATTAAGTTATTGTTAAGACCAGTGTTATTACGCTTAATAACATCTATGTTGAATACTTCCTTTTGAAATGACTTTCATAAGTGCTCATTAGTGCTTATCATAGCTTATAAGCTCCATTTACAGGCATTACCATCATTTATTACCTATATGAAGGAGATTGCCCCCCCACACGACTCTAGTAGAGGATTAATTGGTATAAATACTGAGATGGGGCGGCAGTGGTTGGCATGTTCTCCTCTCAGCGCTGGGGATTCCCGGTTTGAATCCCCATCTGTGTGGAGTTTCCATGTTCTCCCCGTGTCCATGTGGGTTTCCTCCAGGTTCTCTGGTTTCCTCCCACAGTCCAAAAAACATGGATCCAGGTCAATTGAGTTCTCCAAATTGCCCCATATAGAGTGTGTCTGTGCGAGTGAGTGTGTGCCCAGTGCTAGATTGGCGTCCTGTCCTGGTGTATCTGCCCAGCTCCTGAAATGTTCTCCCCTGGATGGGCATGCGGAACCCACCCCACGACCCTAGTAGAGGATAAAGCAGAAGATAATGGATGGATTTAGTGTTGAAAAGTAGCTGTGACATGGGTGTGTTTATCACTTGGTCACATGACCTTTTCTTAGCTTACCAACATTAAAGTTCCTCCAAACGCTTTCTATGGGCTCATTCAGCGAGCAATGCTCAACTCTACACACTATCTCGCTATCTTCCTCTGAATTCTGTAGTTCATTCTCCACGTCCTTCAGAAAGGTGGAAGCCCGGAAAGTCCTCAGCTGAGTCTGGACCGGACCCCATATCTCCACCACCTCATCATCTCCATCGTGACTTTGAATTTCCTCCTCTTTATAGCTGCACCGCTTCAGCCACTTGATTGTGATGTTATGTGGGTAGAAGTCTGTGATGTTACAGGCCAAAGTCAAAGATCCTTGCTGTGGGATTGGTAGAGGATGGGAGCAGATCATCTCTGACAACGTTGGCTTTTTAACGAACCCTGCAAAAAAAGACATTTTTTTAAATGCTGCTTCAAATTCCTCAAATGTTGCTTCGACACATCTGTCCTGCTTGAGGTCTCTTACCTCTGGTCCTCCGTGTAACAGGCTTTTTGAGTGACTGGTGATGGACAGTAACCCACACCGAGGTTGTTCCTCTCTCTAGCTCAGTTATAGGCAGCCTACATTGGCTTCGTGCTGAGAAGAAGCCTTGAGCATCGGGCCGTGGTGCTGCCTGAGATGGGGGGAGGCCTACAGGGCAGAGCTCTCCCCCCTCACAGAACCAACGGAAGGTTATTACATCAGGGTGGAACTGGGAGGCCATGATGGTCATCATAACAATACCTAAAGGCAGAAGAATACAGTAAAATGACATTAGGTGGTCATCTTCATCACAGTAACTGCACCATTGTTTGTTATTCTATCAGACTTGGTAGAATGTACGGTGCTGCACCGACTGTACTAAGATGCTAGGTGGAGCTCTTGTCCTCCCAATGCATTCTGCATAAGGAGAGCCTAAGTGTTGAGACCTTGAGCCTTTAATAGTAAAGCATCAATAAGCTGGATCCCCAGTCTCATCACCAGCTGTAAGAGGAATCTGCCCAACATCTACATCCAAAGCTTAGTTTATGTCTTTGTTTTTGGGGGGTGGGGTCTCCCGATATTATTGGAGATACCAGTTTGTAAAGTTGTGGAGAAGTCTAGAACAAGCACCCACTTCAAGGTTCTTGGTTGGTGTAGAATTATGTGGTGCACTTCTCCTTTACTCAATAACCAACCAACCCCACCACCCAAGATGTCTGTCACTGGTGTGCGGTATAGAGAGGCAACAAACTGTAACTCCGAGTGTGTGTGTGTGTGTGTGTGTGTGTGTGTGTGTGTGTGTATCATACCTGTTTCTTCATCTGGCTCAGAAAATTGGATTTCTGAGACCTCAGGCGGTGCTAAAAGTACACACACAAACACACACACACACACACACACACACACACACACACACACACACACACACACACACACACACACAGAAACTGACATTATTTATTATTTGGCAACTTAATTATTATTATTATTATTATTATTATTATTATTATTATTATTATTATTATTTAAAATAAAAAACAGGGCGGCACGGTGGCTTAGTGGTTGGCACGGTCGCCTCTCAGCGCTAGGGATTTCCGGTTCGAATCCCCATCTGGGTGGAGTTTCCATGTTCTCTCTGTGTCCGCATGGGTTTTCTCCGGGTTCTCCGGTTTCCTCCCTCAGTCCAAAAACATGGATCAAGTCAATTGAGTTCTCCAAATTGCCCCATATAGAGTGTATCTGTGTGAGTGAGTGTGTGCCCAGCGATAGGTTGGCGCCCTGTCCTGGGTCTATCTGCCCAGCACCAGAAACGTTCTCCCCTGGATGGGCATGGGGAACCCCTCCGCGACCCTAATAGAGGATAAAGCGGAAGATAATGAATGAATGAATGAAAATAAAAAACGGCGTTACCCAGAATTGTGAACTTTTCCGACACCTTTTCCATCAATATCTTTTCTTTGCCTCTGTATGAAATCTGGCATTTAAAAACAGCCCCCTTGTGGACAGACAGGTTGGGGATGAACGTGATGGAGGAGAGAAGGTGCTTGGTTGGCCCGGCTGAGTACAGGGGCTGCCGTGTGTGCAGTTTATAATACCCCGGAGCAGTATATGCCAGCAAAGGACCTTTTTCTGATGCCACTGACCCACGGGGCGTCACCGAGCCTTGATGTTTCAAGAAACTGTTTTTGTTACCTTTTCCTGAGAAATACATTATTGAGATTAAAATTAATTAACTGCAATTAATACTTAATTAATACAATGAATCCTGTAATGGCATGGTGGCTTAGTGGTTAGCATGTTCCACTTTTAGCGCTAGGGATTCCTGATTTGAATCCCAATCTGGGTGGAGTTTCCATGTTATCCCCGTGTCCGCGTGGGTTTCCTCCGGGTTCTCCGGTTTCCTCCCACAGTCCAAAAACATGGATCACGGTCAATTGAATTCTCCAAATTGCCCCATATAGAGTGTGTCTGTGTGAGTGAGTGTGTGTCCAGCGATAGAATGGCGCCCTGTCCTGGGTGTATCTGCCCAGCGCCCGAAACGTTCTCCCCTGGATGGGCATGGGGAACCCCACCGCGACCCTAATAGAGGATAAAGCGGAAGATAATGGATGGATGGGTATCTACTTAATATTATATGAAATTATGAGCCAGAAAGCTGTTACCTGAGTAAGAAGTATCTACTATGGGGAGGTCATTAAGAAACCAGGTGGTTTGAACTTGGTGTGCTCTTCTGCCCTCTATGCTGATAGTGATCCGTCCTTTCTGCCCCACCACTGCCCGTGGTGGTAGAATGATCCCTGACACATTAAGGCTTTTTTGCTTCTCTGAATGGCACAAAGAAAATATATAATAAAACAATACATAATAATAATAATAATAATAATAATAATAATAATAATATTAATAATATTAAATAATAATTGGCGGCACGGTAGCTTAGTGGTTAGCATGTTTGCCTCTCAGCACTAGGGATTCCCGGTTCGAATCCCCATCTTGGTGGAGTTTCCATGTTCTCTCCGTGTCCGCATGGGTTTCCTCCGGGTTCTCCGGTTTCCTCCCTCAGTCCAAAAACATGGATCAAGTCAATTGAGTTCTCCAAATTGCCCCATATAGAGTGTGTGTGTGTGAGTGAGTGTGTGCCCAGCGATAGGTTGGCGTCCTGTCCTGGCTGTATCTGCCCAGCGCCCGAAACGTTCTCCCCTGGATGGGCATGGGGAACCCCCGTGACCTTAATATAGGATAAAGCAGAAGATAATAAATGAATGAATAAATAATAAAAATAGGAGGCACGGTGGCTTAGTGTTTAGCATGTTCTCCTCTCAGTGCTAGGGATTCCCGGTTCTAATCCCCATCTGGGTGGAGTTTCCATGTTCTCCCCGTGTCCGCGTTGGTTTCCTCCGGGTTCTCTGGTTTCCTCCCACAGTTAAAAAACATGGATCAAGTCAATTGACTTCTCCAAATTGCCCCATATAGAGTGTGTGTGTGAGTGAGTGTGTGCCCAGCGATAGATCAGCCCTCTGTCCTGGGTGTATCTGCCCAGCGCCCAAAACGTTCTCCCTTGTATTGGCATGAGGAACCCCCCCACGACCCTAATAGAGGACAAAGCGGAAGATAATGAATGAATAAATATTAATAATAATAATAATAATAATAATAATAATAATAATAATAATGACACAATTTTTTGTAACAAACAAAAATCCATTAACTATAATAACAAAACATTAAAACAGCGCAATAATGTTCGTACCGTCTCTTCTCTTCCAGGAAAATCCAAAGCAAAGCAGAAGGACGAGGATCAATGAAATGATCATCATGGCCACTGAAGCCTTTGCGGATTTAGTCAAAACCAGCTCCTGTACTGAGTAAAAACTTAAAATGATTTATTTTTTAAAATTTTGAAATGCTCTGTGCAGAAGGATGAACAGAGATTGTTAGTTTAATTATCATAAATAAAAACTACAATTAAAAAAACATCAAAATTAAACCATACATATACACACTCACCGGACCTTTTATTAGGTACAACTCATTGATTCTCCACTTAAAATATAGCTGGACTAGTCCATCTGTTTCTCTACATACTCTGAAGCTCAGGACCCCCACAGAGCAGGTATTATTAAGGTGGTGGATGATGGTACGAGTGGTATGTTCTGATTGGTGTAGTGTTCTCTGCCCAGCAGCACTGCTGTGTCTGATCCACTCGTACCAGCACACACACAATAACAAACCACCTCCATGTCAGCATCACTGCAGTATTAAGAATCATCCACCACCCTAATACCTCCTCTGTGGGGGTCCTGATCATCTGATCATCAGAGAACATACTAACAAAGTATGTAGAGAAACAGATGGACTACAGAATGTAATTGTAGAACTACAAAGTCCAGCTATGTGATCAGAGGAACTGAAAAAACACACAGCAAGTGTAAAACTGAGGACGTGGACCTAAAAAAGGCCATGAGTGGATGTACAGTGTTTTACATTATAAGTCAAAAGGACACAATACTTTCTTGCTCTATTTTCTTCCTCCACTTACTATATAGATGGACTTTTTATTTGTACTCTGTTGGTTCTCTGTTCTTTATTGACAGAACAGGTATCATTAGGGTGGTGGATTGTTTATTGTCAGTTCTGCAGTGACACTGATGTGGTGAGGGGGTTTTAGTGCAGCAGTGCTGCTGGAGTTTCATTTCTCCACCTCAGTGACACTGCTGGGATAGGAATAATGCACCAACCAAATAACCCCTGCTCTGTGGTGCTACTATTGGGGTTCTGATCATAGGAACAGAGTAAAGGGGATGTACACAGGTGTAGGTGTATATATATATATTAGTATATAGTTACCCAGTGAATCAGCAGCTGATAGGTTAAAGGAGCTTAAGGCAGGTTGAGATACTTGAGGCTGCTGAGCGACACACTGCACTTGTCCAGCTCGATGTCTCTCCTCCAAACTGAGAGTGTGAAAATGATACGTCTTGTATGAACCATCTTTGTTCTGTTGGATTTGATGATGCTCGCTCAACACGCTGCCATTTTGCATCCAGAGAATGGATATGTTTTTAGGATAGAATCCATTGATCTCACAAACTAGTGTAGCAGGGGAGGTTGAGGATTGTAATTTGGAAATAGTGACTTTGGGGAGGACTGAAAGAAAAAACGGTAAGAGACAAAGCTGATTGCTAAATTCTAATATAGTGTTATCCAATTTAAATACACATCCATCCATTATCTTCTGCTTTATCCCATATTAGGCATTATTATTTATAAACAACAACCGCAAAAGGCTCAGTGCTCATCAGGTATCACTCTGTACGGCGGGCCAAACTGCTCAGTGAATCAGATTTAAGGCTGAATCTACCCGTTATCCATCCATCCATCCATTATCTTCCGCTTTATCCTCTACTTGGGGGGGGGGGGGGCTGGTTCCCCATGCCCATCCAGGGTAGAACATTCCGGGCGCTAGGCAGACACACCCAGGACAGGGCGCCAATCCATCGCTGGGCATCTACCTGTTATAATTACCTTTCATTACTGTCCATTGGGCAGCAGATCTGTAAATCTGGACATTACAATCCTCACACAGACACACACTATATCGGGGCAATTTAAGGGTGGATCCCAAGCACTAAGAGATGCTAACCACTACGCCCCCATGACACCCCTACCAAAACTCTACCAATTTAAATACACATCCATCCATTATCCGCTTTATCCTATATTAGGGTCCCGGGGGGTTCCCATGCCCATCCAGGGGAGAATGTTTCGGGCGCTGGGCAGATACACCCAGGACAGGACACCAATCCATCGCTATACACACTCACTCACACACACACACACACACTCTATATGGGGCAATTTGGAGAACCCAATTGACTCAATGCATGTTTTTGGACTGTAGGAGGAAACCGGAGAATCCGGAGGAAACCCACGCAGACACAGGGAGAACATGCAAACTCCACCCAG
The DNA here is from genome assembly GCA_019802435.1 of Corydoras maculifer. Lineage (NCBI taxonomy): Eukaryota > Metazoa > Chordata > Actinopteri > Siluriformes > Callichthyidae > Corydoras > Corydoras maculifer. The sequence goes on along the minus strand of JAFMOD010000056.1, from coordinate 1,423,836 downwards.
ATTGGGATTCGAACCGGGAATCCCTATCGCTGAGAGGAGAACATGCTAAACCACATTTAAATACACAAACTAATCATTTAATAGATTGAGGAGACATGTACAAATATAAACTGTACATAATGCATGAAATAGATACATAACATACTTATAATGCTGCTTCTGAACTCCTTTACAAGTGGTTTCTTCAAAGCTTCATGCTGCACCACACAGCTGTACGTTACGTTTTTGTCAGCAAGTTCAGGAGTGAACACAAGTCGACTGAGTCCGTCATAAAGCCCATTGGCGGTTTTCTTGATTTCTAACTTTTCAGTGGCTCTGAACTGCTTGCCTGCTCGTGTCCACGAGAACATGATGTTGTCGGGGCTAAAAGCCTTTGCTCTACATTCTATTGCGCTCTCTTGGCCCAAAACCAACTTAGAAGAAGGTACGAATACTGTAGGAGGAGCTGAAAGTAAACATATTTTATATAAGCCACATGTATTTCTACAAAAATCAGGAATATTTGAAAATAGTAAATCCAGAAAATGCAACAGAGACGTTTAGTCATAAAAGAAGTTGTCCATTGTAAGCCCATAGGCTTGGTAATCAACAGATATGCAATCCTTTGGCTATATCAGTTTACATTTACATTACATTTACATTTAGTCATTCAGCAGATGCTTTTATCCAAAGCGAATTACAAATAAGAACATTACAAGTCAGAAGTTATGCAGAAAACCAACTATGCTGTAAAATAATAAAACCTGATTGTTATTTGATGGGTGGCTTTCCATGGAGTCTGGGTGGAGTTTCCATGTTCTCCCCGTGTCTGCGTGGGTTTCCTCTGGGTTCTCCGGTTTCCTCCCACAGTCCAAAAACATGGATCAAGTCAATTGAATTCTCCAAATTGCCCCCTATAGAGTGTGTCTGTATGAGTGAGTGTGTGCCCAGCGATAGATTGGCGCCCTGTCCTGGGTGTATCTGCCCAGCGCCCGGGACGTTCTCCCCTGGATGGGCATGGGGAACCCGACCGCGACACTAATAGAGGATAAAGCGGAAGATAATGAATGGATGAATGTTATTTGACGCGGGCAGCACGGTGGCAGTATGTTCTCCTCTCAGCACTAGGGATTCCCGGTTCGAATCTCCATCTGGGTGGAGTTTCCATGTTCTCCCCGTGTCCGCGTGGGTTTCCTCCGGGTTCTCCGGTTTCCTCACACAGTCCAAAAACATGAATCATGTCAATTGAGTTCTCCAAAATTGCCCCTATTGAGTGTGTTTGTGTGAGTGAGTGTGTGCCCAGCGATAGATTGGTGCCCGGTCCTGGGTGTATCTGCCCAGCGCCCGGGACGTTCTCCCTTGGATGGGCATGGGGAACCCCACCGCGACACTAATGGAGGATAAAGCGGAAGATAATGAATGAATGAATGTTATTTGATCTGGGTGGCGCCCCGCTGCGCCCCCCCCATCTTTTTTTAACAAACTGGTATTTGTTAAAGAGATGCGTTTTCATTAGTTGCTTAAAACTGCTTAGTGACTCTGCCTTACGGACAGAGTTGAGAATATCATTCCACCATAAGCGAAGTGAACGAGTTTCTCACAAAACATTCAATATGTGACTATTATTGTATAATTACTTATTATTGTATAATCACTTATTATTGTATATTGTACATTTGTATTGTTAAAATTGTAGTAAGTTCAAGTAATTTATAGAGCGCTTTTTACAATAGTACAAAGTCCCGAAGCAGCTTTACAGAGTTAAAAGCCTTTAAACCCCCAAAGAGCAAGCTGAAGCGACAGTGCCAAGAAACAACTCCCTTTTATGTTGTTATTTTAAGGAAGAAACCTTGTGAGGACCAAGACTAAGTGGGGGACTCATCCTCCTTGAGCAGCCGGGCAGCATCAACAGTGTAGGACAGCCATGTCGAGATCGGGTGTCTATATTTAATAAATGGAAGAACTCAAACAACTGGAAAACTATATGTAAGTCCATTAAGGGGCTCCTGCAGTTACATATTACATATTAAAATGACTAATGTAGTCTGAATATACTAAATATAGTCTAAAGGTTAGATTAGGAGACCAGGGTGATTGAAGCTTACCAACAGACACCCTTCGCTAAATATAGATTTTTTTAGCCGCACTGTGGTCAGTTTCCTTTGTATCTTATCTGAGCAGAGAACGTTGTTTCCGTCAAAGCCCTTACATTTTCATTAAAGGTAGAGTCTATCTCTGAAACAATGAGGACCAAAGACAGGAAATGGTTTTATTCACACTTAAAGTAACACGTGTTCCTGTCGTCGCTGCCCGAACTCTCTTCACTTTCTGTAGATCATAAGTGCAACCTTATTTTTAATAAAGCAAAATTATTCTAAATAAATCACAGGAAGGAGGTAGTATTGGGCCTGACATAATGCGGAATAGAGTTACAACTCTTTCCCGTGACTTATTTACAATAATGCAGAACCTCTAGTGTCTTATCGTTTATAGAAAACGGTTACAATCATCCATCCATCCATCATCTTCCGCTTTATCCTCTATTAAGGTCATGGGGGGGTTCCCATGCCCATCCAGGGGAGAACGTTTCGGGCGCTGGGCAGATACACCCAGGACAGGGCGCCAATCTATCGCACACACTCACTCACACAGACACACTCTATATGGGGCAATTTGGAGAACTCAATTGACTTGATCCATGTTTTTGGACTGCGGGAGGAAACCGGAGTACACAGAGGAAACCCACGCCGACACGGGGAGAACATGGAAACTCCACCCAGGTGGGGATTTGAACCGGGAATCCCTAGTGCTGAGAGGCGAACACTGAGCCATCGTGCTGCCCCGGTTACAATCACAATATAATAAAAAACAAGTTTTGATATATAAACGTGTTTATTGAATAAAGAATCGTTAATAATCTGGTATTCTGCCTGGTTCTCAAACAATCAGTCAATGCCACCTAGTTGTCCAATTGCAGAAAACAATTTATAAACAACAACCGCAAAAGGCTCAGTGCTCATCAAGTATCACTCTGCACGGCGGGCCAAACTGCTCAGTGAATCAGATTTAAGGACGAATCTACCCGTTATCCATCCATCCATCTTCCACTTTGTCCTCTACTAGGGTCGTGTGTGTGTGTGGGGGGGGGGGGGTTCCCCATGCCCATCCAGGGGAGAACATCCCGGGAGGCGCAGATCAATCACTGGGCATCTACCCGTTATAATTACCTTTAATAACTGTTAAATAATTACTGTCCATTGGGCCGAAGATCTATATATCTGGACATTACAATCCTCACACAGACACACACTATATCGGGGCAATTTGAGCGTGGATCCCCAGAGCTAAGAGATACTAACCACCCTACCAACCTGCTACCAAGCTCGCATCCTATTTTTCTGTTGTTTTGTATGAATAGCATTACTATAGTAAACAACTCACCCAAAATGGTCAATGTCACATTACTGGTGTACTGGATTGCGTTGCTTGTCACAGTGCATACATACACACCCTGATGGTGTGCTGTGGTGTTATATACAGTGAGGGGGTAGGAGCCATTGTAAAAGCTTGACACAATCAGGTTAAAACCTCTGTCCTTCTGGTTCCCGGGTGAAATGACCACATCATTAAAGGACCAGGTGATGTTGAGGACTTCCTCATTCAGTGGAGGATGGTATAAACAGGGCAGTACAATGGAAGACCCCAGAAGTATGGACACCTCTGCTGGAATGACTGTGAAGACATGAAACATTTGTAAATAATAAACTTTATAAGACATTTTGTCTAAAACTGTACCATAAACGAGGTATACAATACATACCTATGATTATAATGTATGCAGTATGTGTATCATTGTATTTTAAAACGTCTGTAGAAACACATGGTCACTTCTACCAAACTTACGATTTGGCACCATTTCCATTTTTCACCATCAGGAGAACCATGAACAATTTTGGGTTGCATGGCATTGTTGCTAGGCACTTTTTAAAAAGCACCCTGTTACCCATCAGTTTGCTAAAGATCACATGGACAAGACAAATGGCTGTTTATGGGATGGATGAGACCAATATATCTCATCTCATTATCTTCTTAATTCTATGCTAGGGACTAGGGTTGTCCATGCTCACCAAGAGGAGAACATTTCAAGCACTGGGCAGATACACACAGGACAGGGTGCCATACATCACTGGGAACAATCTGACTGTGAAGTGATAGAGTGTGGACATCAAACGCGTTAGAGATGGTTTTATAAGCTTCATCAGCATCAACAACTTAAAACTGAGAACATGGACCATAAGTGGAGCAAATAAGAGGCGTGTCCAAACTTTTGGCTGGTACTGCATATGTGTGTGTGTGTGTGTGTGTGTGTGTGTGTCTGTGCGTATGCACCATTCAGTTTTCAGAAACATGGTAAATATCCATTTATTATCATCTGCTTTATCCTCTACTAGGGTCGGGGGGGGGGGG
>JAFMOD010000056.1:1390132-1411089 GCA_019802435.1 Corydoras maculifer | reverse complement strand
TATATATATATATATATATATATATATATATATATATATATATATATATATATACATATATATATATATATATATATATATATATACACACACACATGTGGTGAGGGGGTTTTAGTGCAGCAGTGCTGCTGGAGTTTCATTTGTCCACCTCAGTGACACTGCTGGGATAGGAATAATGCACCAACCAAATAACCTCTGCTCTGTGGTGCTACTATTGGGGTTCTGACCATTAGAACAGAGTAAAGGGGACGTACACAGTATGTACTGTAGAACAAACAGATGGACTACAGTCTGGAAGTTTAGTGGAAGCGAAAAAACAGACACTTAGCAGGTGTACCTAATCAAATGGCGTATATTATAATTTATATAAAATTATATAGGTGGTATTTATTATTTTTGTGCTTTTCTTTACAACATGCCCAAGTTTTTCTATTCTTTTAAATACTTTTCTCATTTGTTTAGATACATTTAAGTTATTATTGATTTCTTTAATTCTTTCTTTCATAATTTTGAAGACGTTTACACTCTGGTAGCTTTGGTAGCATGAATAAATGTCTTCATTTGTCACTCATGTAAAGGACCTTGAACTGAATTGAATAAGAGTGTGAGTGTGCGACAGAGAGAAAGAGAGAGAGAGAGAGAGAGAGAGACAGAGAGAGACTTTTTGACTTTAAAAGTACATTTATTACCAAAAAAAAGTAATGAAATATATTAAAAACAGAAAATAGTTACATTATTTTTTTAAAAAACAGAAAACTGTGGTTAATAGTTCATTATTCACTACCACAAATTTAACTTTAACAATTCCACCTCTAAATTTAAAAACATAGTTCAAAAGTTAAGTAAAAAGTTAAAAATGAAGCTGTAAAGAGAGAGAGAGAGAGAGAGAGAGAGAGAGAGAGAGAGAGAGAGAGAGAGAGAGAGAGACAGAGAGAGAGGAAATAAGAGTAGATTTAGGGGAAAAGCTTTTCAATCACAATAATACAGAAGTTGCTGTGGAAGAACAATGTGCCAAGTGAAAATTTACTGACTTACTGATCTGCATATAAATATCCTCCCACTTTATTTCACACTCACTGCTCTCACTTGGTATGTCTTACATCAACTTCATTATCAGAAAACAAATCTCTTTCCTGTTTATAGTTATCCTGCAATCTACACTATGGCATAAAACCTCACACTATAGCAATGCACAGTAACAAGACAGAATTAAACATTACAACTGTACAATCTCAATTCATTAACCCCCCCCCCTCACACACACACACACACACACACACAAACTTACACACCCTCCCCAAACACTTAACACCATGGTAGAGTTAACACTATGGTACATGGCAGAAGATACAGATTGAGTACACAGAAAATACATATATACACAAGTTATTATTCGAGATGTATTACAAGGTTACGACGTCCACACTCACACTCACACACAAACACAGACACATCTCACAACGTGCACAGACACATCTCTTTCTATCTAATTCACACATACACAAGCACGCACACACTTTAAACTTTGCAGCATACACAGATGCATACGTTTTTTGCTCTTTCTCTCTTACAAATACATATGCATGCACAGACAGACACACACACACACACACACACACACACACACCCACATATATATATATATATATATATATATATATATATATATATATATGTGGGCGGCACGGTGGTTTAGTGGTTGGCATGTTCTCCTCTCAGCGCTAGGGATTCCCAGTTCGAATCCCCATCGGGGTGAAGTTTCCATGTTCTCCCCGTGTCCGCGTAGGTTTCCTCCGGGTTCTCCGGTTTCCTCCCACAGTCCAAAAACATGAATCAAGTCAATTGAGTTCTCCAAATTGCCCCATATAGAGTGTGTGTGTGTAAGTGAGTGTGTGTCCAGCGATATATTGGCGTCCTGTCCTGAGTGTATCTGCCCAGCACCTGAAACGTTCTCCCCTGGATGGGCATGGAGAACCCCCACGCGTGACTCTAATAGAGGATAAAGCGGAAGATAATGGATGAATATATATATATATATGTTTGTGTGTGTGTGTGTGTGTATATATATATCAGGTTTGTGTTGATTCATGCATGATCGAAACTATTATACTCTGTCATAAAGCAGTTATATTATTTCATTACTATACTTGCATATTTTTCACAAGCTCTAGTTGCTGGTATAAATAAGTACACATTTTTACAGTATATATATTAGTATTCATATAAACCAGTATTTTAATGAATATATTTAATTTTGAGCACACTCTTCACAGCAGTCTACAAAAACATTTGTTTTTTACAAACATTTTGTCACTTATCATAAGCTCATAAGGAAGAACTAATGGAAAATAAAGTGTAAACTGAAAGTTTTTTAAAAAGTGTAAAAAAAAACCCTAACTGAGTCATCCAAAGTGACACCAGCACCACTCCACAGTTCAGGGAAATATAACAGGTAAATACCAGCTGACCAAATTCATAAAATAAACACGTCTAATGGACCATCAAAACATTTACAGATGATGTATTCTCAGCATACACAGATGTGAGGCACTACTCTATTTATATCTTATGTTTTTTTCACTTAATGCAACTTAGTTTCACATTTACATCTTTTTACATGAGACACTTGTCTCAGCGCAGACATCTCCTGGAAATAGCATTTTAGTAAAAGTGGGTTTGTTTTAGGGCGGCATGGTGGCTTAGTGGTTGGCATGTTCTCCTCTCAGCTCTAGGGATTCCCGGTTCGAATCCCCATCTGGGTGGAGTTTCCATGTTCTCCCCGTGTCCGTGTGGGTTTCCTTCGGGTTCTCCGGTTTCCTCCCACAGTCCAAAAACATGAATCAAGTTAATTGAGTTCTCCAAATTGCCCCATAACGTCTCGGGCGCTGGGCAGATAGACCCAGGACAAAGCGCCAATCCATCGCTGGGCACACACTCACTCACACATACACACTCTAAATTGGGCAATTTTGAGAATTCAATTAACTTAATCCATGTTTTTGGACTGTGGGAAGAAACCGGAGAACCCGGAGGAAACCCACGCAGACACAGGGTAGAACATGGAAACTCCACCCAGATGGGGATTCGAACCGGGAATCCCTAGCGCTGAGAGGCGAATGTGCCAACCACTAAGCCACCGTGCCGCCTATATATATATATATATATATATGTTTGTGTGTGTGTGTGTGTGTATATGTGTATACACTTGTCTCAGCGCAGACATCTCCTGGAAATATCATTTTAGTAAAAGTGGGTTTGTTTTAGGGCGGCATGGTGGCTTAGTGGTTGGCATGTTCTCCTCTCAGCTCTAGGGATTCCCGGTTCGAATCCCCATCTGGGTGGAGTTTCCATGTTCTCCCCGTGTCCGTGTGGGTTTCCTCCGGGTTCTCCGGTTTCCTCCCACAGTCCAAAAACATGGTTCAAGTTAATTGAATTCTCCAAATTGCCCCATATAGAGTATGTCTGTTTGAGTGAGTGTGTGCCCAACAATAGATTGGCGCCCTGTCCTGGGTGTATCTGCCCAGCGTCCGAGACGTTCTCCCCTGGATGGGCATGGGGAACCCCACCCTCGACCCTAATATAGGATAAAGCGGAAGATAATGAATAGATGGATGGATGGGTTCGTTTTAGGGTGGCAAGGTGGATTAGTGGTTGGCATGTTCTCCTCTCAGCTCTAGGGATTCCCGGTTCGAATCCTATTGGACAAACATGGCTCAAGGTCAATTGAATTCTCCAAATTGCCCTATATAGAGTGTGTGTGAGTGAGTGAGTGTGTGCCCAGCAATAGATTGGCACCCTGTCCTGGGTGTATCTGCTCAGCGCCCGAGACGTTCTCCCCTGGATGGACATGGGGAACCCCACCCTCGACCCTAATAGAGGATAAAGTGGAAGATAATGGATGGATGGATGGGTTGGTTTTATTTTTTATCAAAACCCCAAAACATCAAAAGAAAAAAGAAAAAACACTAACCCATTTAACACTAAAAATAAATACCATGTTATGTTCCAATAATCGGTCAGAAGTCAGCGTTTTCCTTCCAAAAGAAATGAATGCGTTTTACTGAATAGCCAACCAAGTCTAGAGGAAAAATCACCAATGTCAGACAACTGCAATTGATAAGAGAGCTCTGAATTCTCAGAGCTCCTGCTTCGGTATATATCCCTTAGGTGGGCTGTCCGTTTTCTGTGTGTGCGTGCGAAGCAGTCCCTTTCTCTTTTGAGAACTTCCACAAGAACGCAAACTTCTCCAGCATCTGATCCTGCTTCCTGCTCTTTCTGTTACATCAACTGGCTGTTGACTATTCCATTGTTCAAATTTCATCTTCCACCCTGCGACCGGACATTCCTACTCCTTCAAATGCTCATCCCAATGGTCCCACTCAACATTCCAGTTCGAACTATCGTGACATACTAAATATTGTTTCAAAGTATTACAAAACCTTACAAATACCTTACTATTTTTATAAGTAACACTTTACTCATGTTAGAATGTGGTGCCATGTCCTTTGTGGTGTACGCTTTTATGAAAATGTGTGATGTGTGTCACAGAGCATAGTTGTTGTTTTCTTGGTCTTGGAGACCGTCCATGTCTCCTACCAGACCGTTCCTCATCTGTGGTCTTCGCTCTGTTCTGAAACTTATGACTATGTAACCGAGTTTCTGCTATAAAAATAAAAACATACAAAAGTAAATTTAGTATTAAGTAAATTTAAATCACTGCTGAGGATGGCACAGTGGCTTAGTGGTTAGCATGTTCTCCTCTCAGCACTAGGGATTCCGGGTTCGAATCCCCATCTGGGTGGAGTTTCCATGTTCTCCCTGTGTCCGCGTGGGTTTCCTCCGGGTTCTCCGGTTTCCTCCCACAGTCCAAAAACATGGATCAAGTCAATTGAGTTCTATAATCAAACTGATATGGTTTGTTTAGCGGGTCTGCCTCCCTCAGCGTTCAGGTGCTGTGAACGCCTCCGTGTTCTGAAGAGAGCGAGCACCGAAGTGCTTACCTGTGTATATATCGTTACGTCTAGTTCCCGCCCTGAACTACCTAAGCCAATCAAGATCCAAGCCCAGGGTTTTGGTTCAAATCTAGCTTGCCCCACTCCTCTTCCCAATGGCAGCAAGCCCACATTAAAGTCCTTTGTTTGAATACAAACTTTCGGCCATTTTGGGACTCTTATTATGTGCAAGTAATTTAAAATTCCTGACAATTCCCCCGTATGGGAGCACCTACATGCTCCCATATCAGCTAGCAGCTTTTAGAAACTAAAACATTGGTTAATCACTGATGATGCCACAAGGTGGAAGCATTGTAAGACATAACAGATTAGAACAATGACCAGTCATTAATACAGAGAGCCAAAAAGAATAAAAAAGATGTGTTTGAACGAAGCAATTCTGACATCCCATCTTAGCGCACAAATCAGTGACAAATGTCCCTATGGTAATATCTAAACCTAATGTCTCACTCTGACTGACATTGCACAACAGTCTGGAATTGTAGAACTAATTTCATCAGATTATTTTATTCCTGTTTCTGCTTTTTAATTTGGCTTATCTTATTTTATAACTGCATTAATGTTTAACATGTCTTGCGTGTTTGAATGTTATACTGCTTTATTTGTTTTGCTCAAGCGTCTTTGAGGTAGAAAAAAGCTATATAAATAAAAATGTATTATTATTATTATTATTATTATTATATATTATTAGGTGGCCTCTCAGCACCAGGGATTCCCTGTTCGAATCCCCATCTGGGTGGAGTTTCCATGTTCTCCCCGTGTCTGCGTGGGTTTCCTCCGGGTTCTCCGGTTTCCTCCCACAGTCCATAAACATGGATCAAGTCAATTGAATTCTCCAAATTGCCCCCTATAGAGTGTGTCTGTGTGAGTGAGTGTGTGCCCAGTAATAGATTGGCGCCCTGTCCTGGGTGTACCCCACTGCGACCCTAATAGAGGATAAAGGGGGAGATAATTAATGAATGAATGAATGATTATTATTATTATTATTATTATTATTATTATTATTATTATTATTATTATTATTATTATTATTATTATTATTATAAGTCCATCTTTACAGTAAGTTGAACTGAGAACATGGACAATAAGTAGAGCAAAAAGAAGATATGTCCTATAGCAGTAGGGGAAGGTGCAAAGTAGACACGAGACAGGCTTGTCTGCAAATTGTGGAAGCAGTGTGCAATAAACTGCCGAGTTCCTTCCTTCCTCAATGTGGTAAAAATATACCTTCTCACAGGGTGCTTTGGACTTGAACTTCATTCATTCATTATTTCCCGCTTTATCCTCTATTAGGGTCGCGGTTGGGTTCCCCATGCCCATCCAGAGGAGAGCATCTCGGGCGCCGGGCAGATAGACCCAGGACAGGGCGCCAATCTATCGCTGGGCACACACTCACTCACACACACACACTCTATATGGGGCAATTTGGAGAATTCAATTGACTTGATCCATGTTTTTGGACTGTGGGAGGAAACCGGAGAACCCGGAGGAAACCCACGCAGACACGGGGATAACATGGAAACTCCGCTAAACAAACAAAATAAAAAAAAATAATAAAAGGGTAAATCATGTTTGTAAGGTTTTTATTCATTGTTCAAGTGTTGTGGAAAAAAGACATATACTTCATATGAAAAAGAAATGTGATTTTACACAACATGTTTTCTTCCGATTGAGGCTGTGTGTGTGTGTGTGTGTTTGTGTGTGTGGGTTTGTGTGTGTGTGTGAGTGTGGAGAAACAAAGACACATGAAAAGAAATTCTGTATATTATATTTCAAAGGTCGTCCACAAATAGAAACACGGCTCCCGTTCTGTCTCTCTTCAGCTGTAGATCTCCACTGTTACTAAGCTAAACGCCGAATAGAAGGCTTATGTAGAGAGCTGATGGAACTTTTGGAAGTCCAGTTATGCTTTTGCACTGAATGGAATTTGGCCTTTTAATAAGCGTGGTTAGCCACAAACAGAGATTCACCGGCTGCAGCTCCCTTGTCTCCACTGGATTCATATTTACCAATCGATGCCGCGCTGTTGGCCTGTGACAAAAACAATAACAATAAGAAAAATATCAGTTTACAAGTATTACAAGCTGTATTTTTATTGACTACTTCAAATTTAACTATGGGGTGTTTAGATACCAGAGCTCTCTTGATAAACTCCTCCTGGCAGGCCTTGCCATTCTCCTTCTTGCCTCCCCAGGCTTTGAGGGCGGATGCCTGTAGGGCACGGCCATAGGAGAAGGTAAGAGCCCATGGTTTATGCAGGGGGCACATGTTTATGGCGTTTAGATTGACTGATGCCTCCTCTTCACTTTGGCCACCGGACAGAAAAGTGATACCTTGAAAAAAAATTGGACAAAAATGAGTGAGATCAATCCATCCATTATCTTCCCCATGCCCATCCAGGGGAGAACATCTCGTGTGCGGGGCAGATACAGGGCGCCAATCCATCGCTGGGCACACACTCACCCACACAAACACACTCTATATGGGGCAATTTGGAGAACTCAATTGACTTGATCCATGTTTTTTGGACTGTGGGAGGAAACCGGAGAACCCAGAGGAAACCCACGCAGACACGGGGAGAACATGGAAACTCCACCCAGATGGGGATTCGAACCGGAAATCCCTTGAAAAATAATTTGACAACATTTGATTTGAAGACACCTTTGTGTCATCAAAACAATCCATTCCAGGAAAACGTAACCCATCCATCCATCTATTATCTTCTGCTTTATCCTCTATTAGGGTCGCAGGGGGTTCCCCATGCCCATCCAGGGGAGAAAGTTTCGGGCGCTGGGCAGATACACCCAGGACAGGACGCCAATCTATCGCTGGGCACACACTTACTCACATAGACACAATCTATATGGGGCAGTTTGGAGAAATCAATTGACTTGATCCATGTTTTTGGACTGTGGGAGGAAACCGGAGAACCCGGAGGAAACCCACGCAGACACAGGGAGAACATGGAAACTCCACTTAGATGGGGATTCGAACCGGGAATCCCTAGCACTGAGAGGTGACCGTGCTAAACACTAAGCCACCGTGCCGCCGGAAACGTAACCCTTTTCATTTAAAAATAATAGACATAGATCCATCCACCACTGACCTTTGCTTTGACACCTATCCCTCTGCCTTCCTTCTGTCCTCTTACTATAATTTCTTTAAGGTCACTCTATATATAAATAACCCCGACACCAGCTGCTTTTTAAATGCCCTGCGTCTAAAGTCAAAAGGGCACATGTGGGTCCCACGTGGACAACATGGAAACTCCACCCAGATGGGGACTCAAACCGGAGAATCCCTAACGCTGAAAGGCGACCGTGCTAACCACTAAGCCACCATGCAGCATGAGTGAGATCCTAACATTCAACTTGAAGATACGAAATTGCTGCCCATGCCTTGTTTAAGTATTTGTGGGCGTAAGATATGTTTGTGTTGTTCCCTGTTAAATCAGTGCAGATCTGATTCATACATTAATGTGTGCAGGCCTTTAACCTGGAACAGCAGGAGGCACAGTGCGGCGCAGGGCAGTGACAGTGGCCATTGCAATCTCCTGGGGAGCGTACTTGTGGGAGCAGGAGTGGCCAGCAGTCACCATATTAGGCTTCAGCAGAGTGCCCTCGAGGTACACATGGTGCTCTGATAAGGCCTTGTAGACAGCTGCCAGAACTTTCTCAGTCACGTACTGGCACCTTTTCAGGTCGTGGTCACCATCAGGAAGAATCTCCGGCTCAACAATGGGAACGATACCATGCTGTTTGAGAAGATATAGAAAATTGGTAAACGAGAAGTCGGCGATAAATTGACGTTGTCATGTATTCAGGTATGAGCGTGGTAGCTCAGTGGTTAGGGTGTTGGGCTATCATTCTGAAGGTTGGGGTTCAAATTCCAGGTCCACTGAAGTTACCAGTGTGGGTCCTTGAGCAAGACCCTTAACCCTCATTGCTCCAGGGATGTTGTGATGAACCCTGTGCTCACCTTGTAAGTCGCTTTGGATAAAAGCGTCTAATAAATGACCAAATGTAAATGTAAATATAAATGTAGGTATGAGTGGACGTCACCATTTGGCAGATGCTGGCATATCGTGCAAGCACATTCGCATTTTCTTTAATGGCCAGGCTTGATGGGGTTGTGGGTGTGATCTTTAGCACACAGCGCCACTTGGCAAAGTCGGCTCCATCCTTTTTGTACTGAGCACAGCGCTCGTACAAACCATCCAGACCTGAGGAGTGTATAGTAGAAGGGTGAATGTTAAGAATGTGATGGTTGTTATATCTAGAAATAAATAATATGGCATTTTTAAATATCAATCTACCTTGAGTGGTGGTCTCTCCATTGGTTCCGGCCAGGGGCACCACACCCTTGTCCACTTTGATGCCAACTACCATGCCTCTCTCTTTGATCAGTTGGGGAAAGAGCTTGCCATCATCCGTCTTCTGGTAGAGCGTCTCATGAAAGAAGATCACTCCACCGATACAGGGTTTGGCACGGTCATCAGCAGTGAACAGCAGCTGGCGGTAGAACCTTCGATTCTCCTCTGTGTTCTCAACGCTGATGCTTTGGAAGCGTTTAGCTACACTTCCTATGGTGACCAAACATAATAATGATTCATTTGAATTAAGAGAAGTTGGTGTAATACAAAATAAAGTCTCGAGCGAATGCTTTTTGTCTCCTAACTTCATGATTTAAAATGCTGTTTCCTTTGTGGTTGTGCTAAATGCTCCATTACCCACAGCCACTAAATGTCAGATGTCTGAGTGTGATTACCTGTCGATTCATCAGCAGCAAGGATCCCTTTGCCTGGTGCAACGATTTTCTGCGCGATGTCACTGAGCTCCTTCTTCTGCTCAGGACTGAGGAATGGGTACGCATGAGGCATTGTGATGCTGAGAAATAGAGTGATGCAAGGGATCAAAACAAGTTAAGAGAAACGGAGAAAAGAAGAAGTCGAAAGAGCGAACTAAAATGGGGATGTTCGCTAAAAAGGTTCCTTGCATCACTATTTCCATTACTGAAGAAGCTCATCTACTGCACACAAACACGTAGTCCTGTTTATTTTCACACTTCTGATTTCTCTTGGCTTTAATGTTGAGTTTGTAATGAATCTAAAAATGCAACTTTGCGTCATCAAAACAATCCATTCCTGGGAAACGTAACCCTTTTCATTTAAAAATAATAGACATAGATCCATCCACCACTGACCTTTGCTTTGACACCTATCCCTCTGCCTTCCTTCTGTCCTCTTACTATCATTTCTTTAAGGTCACTCTATATATAAATAACCCCGACACCAGCTGCTTTTTAAATGCCCTTTTAAATGTCAAAAGGGCACATGTGGGTCTACAAAGCTAAAATCCATCCCCAATAATTAAACACCAACAACAGGACAGCATCATTTGAAATAACCAATACTGCAATATACCATTATAAGTACCAATACCACTTATTTCACGTTAACCAAGTGTCTTGTATAGTTCAGAAGACTTCATATATCAAAATGCTGATATGTGTCTGATATATAAATGTGCCGAATGCATTAAGAGGTTAAAAAACCAACAACAACGACAAAGCACAGCAGGAAGAACGTCATTCCTTGATGTGAATGCATATAGAGAAACATTAATAATGACATCTTTGTGTATACAATTATAATGTTAATTCATGTGGTGAACACATGTCTGCTAGAATAATAAGTCAACCACTGGTTTAAATATTAAACACAGCATTAGGAAGTTGAATTTATATACAGGAGCAGCAAAAATATCTTCATTTGAAACATGACCTTACCTTTCTAGTTGAGATGAGACTGAGGGAATGGAAGGTCTCTCTATGTGTGAGAGGGGGACAGGAAAAGAGCTGGCTTTAGCCTGTGACGCCCCCTTATCTTTGTAGCCACTCTATTTATCCAGCATTATGACCCCTCACATTTTGGGCTGGCTAAAATTAGCCCCAACTTGACACTGGAGAAGGCTGCAACATTTTACTACTTGAAGGTGCAGAAAGACAAGAGCCGTGTTTTAAAGGCAATGCAGCGGAAGAATGACAGAAAGATAATGGTGGTGCAAACAGTTTAATAAGATGAGTATAGGAGAGCATTAGATAATTGTCTAAAAGACAAATCAACGTGTTTTATGATGGTCAGTAAAATTTTTAAAGAAATAACGAATGACTTTGGTAAATTGAACCACATTTTGAACGATTTAATGGCATTTTGATGCAAACACTGGTAAACCACGAATTAAATTATATTTAATGCTAAATATAAAACATTGAACTTGTTTTTGTCATATTTTGTAAGAAGGTAACGCAGTAATATATATATATATATATATATATATATATATATATATATATATATATATATATATATATATATATATATATATATATATATATATATATATATATTACATAATTGTAATAAATGCACAATTGCTTCAATGACTGTTATGGCTCAATAGAGTAAAAGTTTATTGATTTATTTTCTGCAGATTGACCAAACAGTTTATCATCTTGTTACTAAATGGCAAACCTTCTTTTGGAACACCAAACTTAGCATGGAAGAAGTGCTCTTTGACCTTTTCTTGACCTTTTGGTGACTTTTTGGGAATAAGGAATGAGGTGAGGAATGAGGTGGCAAATGGTTCGGGTTCAGTTATGTGATGTGTCTGAATATATGAGTAGGCACCAGACTGTTCTTATGAAAGGAACAATAATAAATTAATAATAATAATAATAATAATAATAATAATAATAATAATAATAATGATAATAATGATAATAATGATAATAATCATAATAATAATAATAATAATAATAATATTTGATAGATACTAACACATTGAATTTAAATCCATTGCATTTGTATCACTTTTCAACATGACAAATATTTGTTTCAGAATGAATGAATGAATGAATAATAATAATAATAATAATAATAATAATAATAATAATAATAATAATAATAATAATAATAATAATAATAATAATTCATTCATTCATTATCTTCCGCATTATCCTATATTATGCCCATCCAGGGGAGAACATTTCAGGCGCTGGGCAGATTCACCCAGGACAGGACGCCAATCCATCGCTGGACACACACTCACTCACACAGACACACTCTCTATGGGGCAATTTGGAGAACTCAATTGACTTGATCCATGTTTTTAGACTGTGGGAGGAAACTGGAGAACCCGGAGGAAACCCACGTGGACACGAGGAGAACATGGAAACTCCACCCAGATGGGGATTCGAACCAGGAATTCCTAGCGCTGAGAGGAGAACATGCCAACCACTAAGCCACCGTGCCGCCAATAATAATAATAACAATAATAATGATAATAATAATAATAATGATAATAATAATAATAATAATAATAATAATAATAATAATAATAATAATAATAATAATAATAATAATAATAATAATAATAATAATAATAATAATAATTAATATATACCAACACTGACTTTAAAGCCATTGCATTTGTATTACTTTTCAACATGACAAATATTTGTTTCAGAATTAAGGCTTGGGGCAGCTTGGTGGCAGAGTGATTATCTATTCAAATCGCCCTCATATAGTGTGTGTGTGTGTGTGTGTGTGTGTGTGTGTGTGTGTGTGTGTGTGTGTGTGTGATTGAATGTGTTATAGATTGGCACTCTATAGATTGGTGTGAATAGAAGTGGTAGAAGTGTGAATAGACCGTGTTTGGGGTATTTGTGGGTCTTTGGTCGGAGGTACAGAAGTGTAAAATGCAAAGCCTGCAGATTAAAGAACTGATGACCACCTCATAGACTCAAAGCATTTTTGCACTAAATTCTACACTCCCCATCGGACTGATGCAATATAATGTAGCTTTGCACATTATAAATAACCTTAAATAAATAACCTTACAATATGTATGTAGAGTGTGTGTGTGTTTTTTCTTGTTTTTATATTTATGTTTTCATTATTATTATTTGGGCGGCACGGTGGCTTAGTGGTTAGCATGTTTTCCTCTCCACTCCTCTGCATGGGTTTCCTCCAGGTTCTCCGGTTTCCTCCCACAGTCCAAAAACATGGATCAAGTCAATTGAGTTCTCAAAAAAATTGCCCCATATAGAGTGTGTCTGTGTGAGTGAGTGTGTGTCGAGCGATAGATTGGCGCCCTGTCCTGGGTCTATCTGCCCAGCGCCTGAAACATTCTCCCCTGGATGGGCATGGGGAACCCCCCTGCGACCCTAATAAAGGATAAAGTAGAAGATAATGAATGAATGAATATCAAAGCTCTAGGGATTCCCGGTTCGAATCCCCATCTGGGTACAGCTTCCATGTTCTCCCCGTGTCCGCGAGGGTTTCCTCCGGGTTCTCCGGTTTTCTCTCACAGTCCAAAACATGGATCAAGTCAATTGAATGCTCCAAATTGCCCCATATAGAGTGTGTATGTGTGAATGAGTGTGTGTCCAGCGATAGATTGGCGTCCTGTCCTGGGTGTATCTGCCCAGCGCCCGAGACGTTCTCCCCTACGTGTGCATGGGGAACCCCCCTGTGACCCTAATATGTATAGGATAAAGCGGAATATCAAAGCTTAGAATCTGGGTGTATCTGCCCAAGCTGATGTTCTCCTCTGGATGGGCATGTAGGAGCCCCCTCCACCCTAGCAGAGCATTAAGGGAAAGATAATGAGATGAGATGAGAACTAAATATAACATTATGACTAAGGTGTGTGGAGTTATGCAACTATCAAAACTTTCTTTCTTCTTTCTGGGCAGATTTAAGGAACAAGCCCCTTCATATTGCTGTTGCAGGTTTTGTGTAAAGTGATTCAGTTACATGTTCACTGTTATGCCCTTTACTTCATAAAGGCACAGAGCTATGTTTAAAAAAGTGCTTAACCATACTGCTGTTAGTTTTGTGTTCTTTATATCCGGCCTTATGAAATATCCCATTTAGGTCAACAGACCTTACGTTTTAAATTCAAATATATTTTGCAGAACTTGGTTGTATTTTCGAGTTTGACACAGCCCTCTTAAATGCCCCTCCCATTCTTTGTTTTTGGGTGTGCAATATCTCTTAAAACACTTCCTTTATAGTCATTTCTTTTTGATGTCTGTGATAGCACTGCAGATGGACTGGATACCTACTTTCTCTGTGTGTCTGCTTTCTGGTAAGTCCGTGTCCATTTGGATGCATTTGGATTTTCTGGAGAATAATACTGATTTATACTACTGATTTATGATTCATTCATTTAAATCAGAATATAGCAGTAAATGGATGTCAGCTCTCAGTAAAATATTTAATAATGTTGGTTGGTATTACAATGTTAAGTATGAAATTGAAATGAATGATAGTGTTACGGTAAGGTTAAATTATTATTCTTGTATTATAAAGTTTGCACATAGTTTAAATAATTGGGTGAAATTACTTGATTTCTTAAAGAACTGGCCACATCCTCTTTCTGTTTTTTTTTTTTGTTTTTTTATAAACACTTCTCATTTCTATTTAAGCTCTCATTTAAATTCTGCACATGAGGGAGTGAACCGTTAGGATGCATGATTAAGAATTAGATAAGAAATTATTCAAATGTTCATATTGCTTTTTGCAACTCTGCTGAAATACCATTCTGCTTTATCTAGTTTCACTTACTGCAACAAGCCTGTTTAAAATGCAGGCCCTAAGGCAGGGGTGCCCACCACTGATTATCATTTGATGCTGCCCCCCTCACACACACACACACACACACACTTTTTTTATTTTTATTTATTTGAAAAATATATACAACAGGTATTTGTAAAAAAAAAGCATCTTCATTAGTTTTAGACAGAGTTGGGAAGATAAATAAAATATCAGTCTGAAGGGTTCACAGTTTCTTTCCATACGCCATCATACTTATAAACAGCTTATAATTATTATATAAGTATATATAATAATACTTATAAACTGCTTATGAACAGCAAAAATGCACCTTCACCTCCATATATATTTTATACTATATGTATCATATTCATTCATCCATCATCTTCCGCTTTATCCTCTATTAGGGTCGCGGTGGGGTTCCCCATGCCCATCCAGGGGAGAACGTTTCGGGCGCTGGGCAGATACACCCAGGACTGGGCGCCAATCTATCGTTGGGCACACACTTACTCACACACACACTCTATATGGGGCAATTTGGAGAACTCAATTGACTTGATCCATGTTTTTGGACTGTGGGAGGAAACTGGAGAACCCAGAGGAAACCTGCGCAAACATGGGGAGAACATGGAGACTCCACCCAGATGGGGATTCGAATCGGGAATCCCTAGCGCTGAGAGGAGAACATGTTAACCACTGAACCACCATGCCGCTTATGTATCATATTCATTCATTCATTATCTCCCGCTTTATCCTCTATTAGGGTCGCGGTGGGGTTCCCCATGCCCATCCAGGGGAGAACATTTCGGGCGCTGGGCAGATAGACCCAGGACAGGGAGCCAATCCATCGCTGAGCACACACTTACACACACACTCTATATGGGGCAATTTGGAGAATTCAATTGACCTGATCCATGTTTTTGGATTGTGGGAGGAAACCAGAGAACCCGGAGGAAACCCACGCAGACATGGGGAGAACATGGAAACTCCACCCGGATGGGGATTCGAATCGGGAATCCCTAGTGCTGAGAGGAGAACATGTTAACCACTAAACCACCATGCCGCCTATGTATCATATTGTACAGCAAATTGGTTATTTGTTAATATAAGTGTATAAATTGTAAATACAGTAAATTGCAATATTACAAGAGAGACACCATCATGCCGGAACAAAATTCCTTGTGTGTGTAACATACTTGGCAAATAAAACTGATTCTGATTCTGATTCTGATTCTTCTTCACTCATTCATTTGCACATACTGACCTCTGCAGCACAGAAACAGAAGTCAGCTCACATTATTTTAGGATGAAACAGAAGACAGTTGGACTTTGAGGTTTGCACCATTCTGTCAACGATTCAACACTTGACTGTTCTTCATTGAGCTTTGTCCATCAAATACTTAAGAAATAATTTTCTAACTTTCCTACTTCCCATACAATGTCTTTTGTTTTTAAAGTGTTGCAGTTATTGGAGGCTTTTAACATTGATTCTGAATCATGGAGAAGCTTCAGTCAAAACCAAGGATCAGCCTTTGGTTACAAAGTGATACAACAACAATCACGGTAATCCAACAGACATGGCGTATTCATTTCTTGATTGTATTAGTTGAAATCCTGCTGTTTTTGCCCCTAATAGTAACATAAAATAAAAGTTGTTTTAGACTCTAGAAAAAAACCTATACTTAATGCAAATTTTTATTAAAAATGATTGCACAGAGCAATATTATGAATCAGGTATGGATATAGAGCAAAGAATAGAAAGTATAGAATGTAATTTTCATGACGTCTAGGTTGCAGATCAGAGTAAACAGTTATTCTGTTAAATAATGTTCATCATTATATATTGATAAATATTAGAATGAATGAAAAATCATTATTTTATTAGAAGTTAAGGTCGAGTTTAACCCAAAAATTTAATTAAACACATGGCGTGGCGTTTAGCATGTCTGCCTCTTAGAACTAGGGATTCAGGATCCAATCCCACAGTACAAAAACATGGATTCAAGGTGAATTGGCTGAGCTAAAGTGCACTTATCTAAATGACCTTAACCTAAATTTGATATATATATATATATATATATATATATATATATATATATATATATATATATATATATATATATATATATATATATATATATATATATATATATATATATATATATAGCGGTGAGAGGGGAGTGTGATAAACACAAAGACAGCGATATATATATATATATATATATATATATATATATATATATATATATATATATATATATATATATATATATATATATATATATATATATATATATATTGTGTGTGTGTGTGTGTGTGTGTGTGTGTGTGTGTAACTCCCTTGGATGGGCATGGGAAACCCCCCATGACCTTAGTAGAGAATTAAACATGAATAAGATGGGATAATAATAATAATAATAATAATAATAATAATAATAATAATAATAATAATAATAATTATAATAATAATAATAATAATGGTTTTAGTATCTCTTGAATGCTGATTGCACTTTTGTAATTAATTTGTAATTAGTTTGAATAACTTAATAATTACTTTTTATTTCAATTTGTTATTTAACAACTAAATTACAATTTAAAATGTATATCTTATTTACTTCTTTCTCTTATCCCTTTTTTAAAATGATGTTTTTATTTATATTACTAAAAACACTATTAGCACACCAAACCCTGTATTTATTGTATTTATATTTTAATCCAATATGGCTTCAAAAACTTCACATTTAATCAATTTCATTAAGTAATTTTCATGTTTTATTTTAATGCAATATTTTTTTCCATGTCCTATTCGCTAGTGCATTTAAAATTAAGCTTGTATCATTTTTGTTGTTATATTAAGTATGATGTGTGCAAAAATGTTATGTCTGATACGTCTTTATTTTTCGTTTGAAGATTGATTATAAGTGATCCCTTAAAACAAACTCAGAATTTTATTGGGGACATTTATAGTTGTGATGTTGAGAATACATTCTGCACGAAAGTAGATATAAAAGGTATTACAACTTTTAAAAAATAAATTTTTTGATTGTTTTGTTAATTGTATTCTTAATATGAAATTTAGCTATTGAATTTTTAAACACAGTACCTTCAGAGGCCATCAACATGTCCCTTGGTCTTTCAATGTCTCAGGATTTAAGCTCATCAAATGTAATAGTAAGTCAAAGCTGTTTTTGGTCTGTATTTTAGCAAAGAACTATTCATTGATTTATGTTATTAATTATTAATATATTAATACATTCGGATTTTGTTATTTTTTTGTGCTCCATTGATACTGTGTTAAATTCAGTGTGAAAAAAATATTTTCTCAGGCTTGTGGCCCAACAATTCCCAAAGACTGTGAAGAGCTTACTACCTACAATGGAATGTGTTTTACTGTTAATGATAAGAGTGTCACATCAGGACCATATCCAAACACTTTAAGAAGTAATACATTTACAGATTTACAAACATTATGAAATATTTGCTTTTACATAAATAAAACATTCAGATTTGTTTTTTTTCTTTAGAATGCCCACCCGTAACAGACATTGTTTTTTTAATGGATGGCTCCGGCAGTGTGTCGTTAGCAGATTTTTCTACAATGAAAGACTTTGTTACTAAAATCATCCAAGAATTACAGGACAAAGTTTTTCGGGTGCAGAATTGGGTTTTCTAAAAAACAAAACATTGCCTTTAAAATGAAAAAAAAAAACATTCTAAAACTTTCCTTTACTTTTCAGTTTGCAGTCGCACAATTTTCAAGCGTATTTAGATTACACATACCCTTCAGTTATTATCCAGATATGAAAGAAATTGAAAATATCAATCGACTAGGGGGCTCCACAAGTACTGGTATGGCTATCAATGAACTTGTGTAGGTATTAATTATGAAATTCATTTTTAAAGACACTATCACTGAAATAAGACATGACAGTACTTAAATTGTCACTGTTTCTTTTGTTTTGTACAGTAAAATATTTACCCAATCTGCAAGACAAAATGCTAACAGAGTCTTAGTGGTTATCACTGATGGAGAATCAACTCAGGGCCCTGAATATCTGCGAATTGCTGTCGACAACGCAAAGCAAAATAACATCATTCGCTATGCAATAGGGGTAAACACAGTTTTTACAAATTAAAAATGTAAATTTTTGTTTGGAGTTATGATAGTAACCTGTTTTTGTAAATGGTATATTCTTTAATACAACGTTTTGTTTCTATAATTGGTTATATGGTATAAAATATGATACAATTATAGATTATGTTAGGATCTTTTTGATTTCTGGAAAAGCAAAAGAACACGCCGATGCAAGATGGCCGTTCTCAACTGGTTTATTGAGAACAAAAGGAATCTTTTCTGAACACCGTCAGGAAGTAACGCTGGCCAGCGGTCGAGCCCATCCAAGGGTTACCTGTATATATTGTTACGTCTAGTTCCCGCCCCTTAACTGACTAAGCCAATTGCAGATTACCCCCTAGGTTTTAAATCAGCCAATCCCAGCCCAGTATTTTCCAGCGGCGGCAAAATCAGAGGTCCTTTGTTAGTCTTTCGGCCATATTGGGACTCTCATAAAGTTTAAGAAATTTAAAATTTCTGACAATTATAAACTGGGGTAAAAAAACAGAATGATGATTTTGAATTGAGAAATTAACAAATGCTAACTTAAACAACTAAGAGGGCTGATTTGATGATTAAGTGACCAAAAAGAATCAGAAATCAGAATTTTTTTTTTTTCTAGGTTGTTTATTTTTTCCATCTCTCTCCTTTTCCTCCTCTTTGTTTCCCCTGTCATTGCATTGGCGGAATAATTCAAATAAATCAAATAAAAGCACAATTAACAGGAATAGACTACAATAATCTGTAGAACTGTTCCTGTAAAAACGTAAAAGCAAACATGCATGGTACATCAGTGCAGTCAGATTACCATTCAGATTACCAGACATGACAGGTTCAAAAAAAAAAAAAAGGCTGGAGAAAACATCTACCATTATTATGTTAAAGTAAAGAAAAAGAAAACAAGGCAAAACAAAAATACAGACCTGTGTATAGCTAACCAGAATACATGTCCAAACTAAACGTTCATTCATTCATTATCTCCCGCTTATCCTCTATTAGGATCGAGGTGGGGTTCCCCATGCCCATCCAGGGGAGAACATCTCGGGTGCTGGGCAGATTGACCCAGGACAGGGCGCCAATCCATCGCTGGGCACACACTCACTCACACAGACACACTATATAGGGGGCAATTTGGAGAATTCAATTGACTTGATCCATGTTTTTGGACTGTGGGAGGAAACCGGAGAACCCATAGGAAACCCACGCAGACACGGGGAGGACATGGAAACTCCACCCAGATGGGGATTCGAACCGGGAATCCCTAGCGCAGAGAGGCGAACGTGCTAACCTTTAAGCCACCGTGCCGCCCCAAATGAAACACACTCACATAAAGGCCAAACAGGGCAATAACCAAAATAAAAACCTAAGCAGAGTAAGAAAAAGAGACCTAAAGAGAGTTAAATATGATGGAGAACTATAAAGGTCTAGGCTGCACTAATAAAAGGTTGTTAAATAAATGAACAAAGAAACTCAAATAAACTACAATAAAATATCCCTTAAAGTAAGGGAGGCATAAACAGAAGACATAAATCAAAGTTAGGAACCATGAGAACAGCAAAGCAGCTGAGGGTCAACAATCAGAAAGGTAAAAAGTCAAAAGCAGAGGTCAAGCTCGCTGACATTTGCAATTAACTTTAAAAATGTGTTCAATTTTGTGTGAATTTAAATATTGATTACATTTACTATTAGTGTATCATTTTGTCACCTCTTTTTTTTTTTTTACAACAGGTTGGTTCAGCTTTTAGTAAATCCAATGCACAAAAAGAATTGAACTTAATAGCATCGGATCCAGACAGTCAGTATGTATTTAGAGTAAATGGGTTTGATGTATTAAAAGAAATTCAAAAAACTCTGAAAGCTAATATCATAGCAATTGAGGGTATGTCATTAACTAATCAATATTTTTTCTCTTACATATTTATATACATATTTTGTTATATTTTGCAAATGTTTTGCTTTACCTATTTTTTTTTTTACTTCTTCAGGAACAAGCACAGGAGAGTCCTCTAAGATGGAATTTGCACAGGATGGCTTTGATGCTGTTTTTACCCCAGATGTATGTTAAAAACTGTTTTTCCTTATTTGTTTGACTTTTAGAGTAATAACTTACAGCAATTGAATCAGGACATCCAGGACAGGGCATCAATTCATCGTTATATATATAACTTATATTTATATATATATATATATATATATATATATATATATATAT
>JAFMOD010000056.1:1362331-1385277 GCA_019802435.1 Corydoras maculifer | reverse complement strand
ATATATATATATATATATATATATATATATATATATACATACACACACACATATATATATATATATATATTATATGGATTATAGTAATATGTACTGCAATAAAGAGGATGAGCCCTTTTTAGGCGATCCTAAGTAAGCCAAGCAGCTTGATTTAAGGTGTGTCAGTATGTCTTTACTATAGTAATGACAGATAAATTACACCTTGCACTATATGTGCATAACAAGTGGAGGTGTACGCACCTGTATGTACAATTCACTGCCAAGACAGTGATGAACGTCTGAGTATTTTGTTGTTGTAGGAATGAAATTTTAGTTTTGTTTTCTTCAGCAAATTAAAATTAGTCACTAAAACATTGAAAAATATTTTTGGGCTTGTGTCAGTTAAAGGTTATAGAAAAATTACTAATAATGTTCATTCATTATCTTCCGCTTTATCCTCTTGCGGGGGGGTTCCCCATGCACATCCAGGGGAGAAAGTTTCGGGCGCTGGGCAGATACACCCAGGACAGGGCGCCAATCCATCGCTGGGCACACACTCACTCACACAGACACGCACGCATACACACTCTATATGGGGCAATTTGGAGAACTCACTTGATCTTGATCCATGCTTTTGGACTGTGGGAGGAAACCGGAGAACCTGGAGGAAACTCACGCAGACATGGGGAGAACATGGAAACTCCACCCAGATTGGGATTCAAACCTGAAATCCCTAGTGCTGAGAGGAGAACATGCTAACAACTAAGCCACCGTGCCGCCCTACTAATAATGTATTTTATTTATTTAATTAATTAACTTTATTAATTAGCGGCACGGTGGCTTAGTGGTTAGCATGTTCTCCTCTCAGCACTAGGGATTCCCGGTTCGAATCCCAATCTGGGTGGAGTTTCCATGTTCTCCCCATGTCCGCATGGGTTTCCTCAGGTTCTCCGGTTTCCTCCCACAGTCCAAAAACATGGATCAAGTCAATTGAATTCTCCAAATTGCCCCATATAGAGTGTGTATGTGTGAGTGAGTGTGTGCCCAGCGATGGATTGGCGCCCTGTCCTGGGTGTATCTGCCCAGCGCCCGAAACGTTCTCCCCTGGATGTGCATGGGGAACCCCACTGCGACCCTAATAGAGGATAAAGCGGGATATAATGAATGAATGAACTTTATTAATTGTATTACAAATTAAATATTATAAACAAGAAGACTCTTTTTCTTTCAGCCTCAGATCGGTGCATACTATGGGGCTGAATTGTGTGTAGTGGACTTGGACTTGGACCAGTATGCAGACCTTCTTCTGGTTTCTGCTCCACTGCACATTTATGATGACCAGGAAGGAAAAGTCTTTGTTTACACCTTTACAAAAAATGTAAAACAATGTCCATTAAAATGTACCATAATTATAATTTACCTGTGTGGTCACACTTTCTATGAACCCAGTATTCATAATGCATTATGAACACTTGTCAGGTAATGCACATAGATATCATTAATCACACTTATAAAGTGTTATAAAAACATGCCATAAGACTTCTAATACATTCATTCATTATCTTTCGTTATATCCTCTATTAGGGTCGGGGGGGTTCCCCATGCCCATCCAGGGGAGAACGTTTCGGGCGCTGGGCAGATACACCCAGGACAGGACACCAATCTATCTCTGGGCACACACTCACTCACACAGACTCGCACGCATACACACTCTATATGGGGCAATTGGGAGAACAAATTCAATTGACCTTGATTCATGTTTTTGGACTGTGAGAGGAAAACGGAGAACCCAGAGGAAACCCACGCGGACACAGGGAGAACATGGAAACTCCACCCAGATGGGGATTCGAACCAGGATGTTAACCACTAAGCCACCGTGCCGTGTAACTTTTAATACATGACATAATTCATTATAAAGTGTATATTTTAATCATTCATTAAATTTAGCCCAGTGTCATTAAACATATTTATAATGTTTGTGTTAAACAAATGCCTTCCTTTAAAAAAGGACTTATAACTTTTTATAAACGCTTTTAAGCTCGTGTTACTTGGTAAAGTGTTCTCTATGAAGACGACTGCATGAATAATAGTACATACCGACTAATATATATTTTATAAAGATTATAAATGTTTTTTATAGACTTTATCTAAAATATCTAAAGTTTATATTATAATGCATTATAATGTATTGACAGTGGTATGTAATAAAATTATATACAGATAAAGGATAAAGTTTATAAATGCATTTAGAATGCTTTATGAATACTGGATTTATCAAAAGTGTTACTGATATTTAAAAAACATGAAAAATGAAAATGTGTTAATTGTCACATTTTTATTATTGTTTTTGTTTTTTTAGTTTCTTGACATGCAACACATTCAGACACTTAAAGGCATGCCAGGACAGAGCGGGAGGTTTGGCTTAACACTGTCAAACCCAGCTGATCTGAATGGCGACAGTTTTGGAGATATAGTAATAGGAGCACCTCTGGAAGAGGACAGCCAGGGAAGCATCTACATCTTTAATGGAAGGATTGATGGCATAAACCCTGTCTATTCACAGGTGAGACAAAAAATAGTAGTGAAATAATAGTGAAACAATTTGGCCTAAGGGTTAACTTAATAAATCACTACTGCCTTTAAAGTCTTCTCTGCTGGCCTAAAAATATTTGAATCACAGACTGGTGTTACTTTCAAATTTTATATCCATGAACATCCATCCATTATCTTCCGCTTTATCCTCTATTAGGGTCGTGGGGGGTTCCCCATGCCCATCCAGGGGAGAACGTCTCGGGCGCTGGGCAGATACACCCAGGACAGGGTGCCAATCCATCGCTGGGCACACACTCACTCACACAAACACACTATATGGGGCAATTTGAAAAACTCAATTGACTTGATCCATGTTTTTGGACTGTGGGAGGAAACCGGAGAACCCGGAGGAAACCCACGCAGACACAAGGACAACATGGAAACTCCACCCAGATGGGGATTCGAACCGGGAATCCCTAGTGCTGAGAGGCGAACGTGCCAACCACTAAGCCACCGTGCCGCCTTGTTTAACATTAAATTCAAAAAAATATTTTGTACGTTGCTCTTAAAATAATATACATTTATGTTAAAAACGTATCTATTTGTTAATTGTCCTATACCAATGTTTAATGTATATTTTTTGTATTTGCTGGATGGTAGCGAATCACTGGCTCTTCTGTGAACCCCGGTCTGCGCTTCTTTGGTTTCTCTCTGAGTCAGTCTGCTGTGGATTACAGTAAAGACGTACTGCCAGATCTTGCAGTTGGATCCAAAGGAATAGTCACCGTTTTCAGGTTTGGACATCTATGTTAAATATATCCTGCTTTAAATCAAGTTTAAGCCTTTGAATATCCTGTACCTAATAAAAATATATATATGTATATATAGGGCAGCACGGTGGCTTAGTGGTTAGATGTTCTCCTCTAAGAACTAAGGATTCCCAGTTCAAATCCCAATCTGGGTGGAGTTTCCATGTTCTTCCATGTTTCCCTGTTTCCTCCGGGTTCTCCGGTTTCCTCCCACAGTCCAAAAACATGGATCAAGGTCAACTGAATTCTCCAAATTGCCTCATATAGTATGTGTCTGTGTGAGTGAGTGTGTGCCCAGTGATATTGGCGTCCTGTCCTGGGTGTATCTGCTCAGCGCCCGAAACGTTCTCCCCTGGATGGGCATGGGGAACCCCCCCCCCCACGACCCTAGTAGAGGATAAAGCGGGAGATAATGGATGTATATATATATATATATATATATATATATATATATATATATATATATATATATATATATATATATATATATATATATATATATATGCTAAGCATGTCTCAGCCTATCAGCACTATCGGTAGTTTATGTGTTCTCCCCATGACCAAGGTATAATTTGGAGACGCCTACTTCTTGCTCCATCCTCTATTTCCTCCACTTATCATATAGATGGACTTTGTAGTTTTATAATTACAGACTGTAGTCCATCTGTGTTCTTGTTGTTGTTAGTCCCCTGTTGGTTCTCTGTTCTCTATTGACAGAACAGGTATCATTTGGGTGGTGGATTGTTTATTGTCAGTTCTGCAGTGACACTGATGTGGTGAGGGGGTTTTAGTGCAGCAGTGCTGCTGGAGGTTCATTCCTCCACCTCAGTGACACTGCTGGGATAGGGATAATGCACCAACCAAATAACCCCTGCTCTGTGGCTCTGTGGTGCTACTATTGGGGTTCTGACCATTAGAACAGAGTAAAGGAGATGTACACAGGATGTAAACAATTGTAGAAAAAATGTCCAAATGCTTTTAAAAATGTTTGTGTATAGATGCTAATTGTGTGCCTAATTTTTTTAGGACCAGACCAATTGTATCCTTGGAGACAACAGTGATTTACAGTCCATCCAAAATCCCCACTAGTATTGCTGACTGCATGAACCCTGTATCAATATCTCTGCAGTTGTGCTTCAACATGGCTGGATTTAACAACGTTAAAAAAGGTCTCTTTATTCAAAAGTATTAAAAAGACTGCATGTTAGATAAGCTATTATTAAGATAAAAAGTGATGAAGTGACCTATTTTGCTGTAAATCCCAAACCTTCAGATCGATTGTCCCACACCCTAAGCACTGCGCCACACCCTGAACCACCCTATTGGTTAGATAATTAATTAGTTCCAGGTAATTTAACTTAACAATGTGAGAGGAAACATAATACCTTAGAGAAAACTCACACAAACTCTGGGAAGGAGATACAGTCTCACCACAGAAAGAACCAGTACTTGCTGCACTAAATTGGCTGTTATAAATTGCCCCTATATAGTGTGTGTGTGTGTGTGTGGTTGTGTCTGTGTGAGCGTGGTCCCAGCAAAAAATTTGTGCCCTGTTCTGGGTGTATCAACCCTGCGTTACAATCCTAATATAGAATTAAGAGGATAATGAATGGATGAATGGATTATAGTGTTATTGTTTTGAACTGAGGGCGGCAGGGTGGCCTAGTGTTTAGCACGTTCGCCTCTCAGCGCTAGGGGTGGAGTCTGGGTGGAGTTTCCATGTTCTCCCCGTGTCTGCGTGGGTTTCCTCCGGGTTCTCCGGTTTCCTCCCACAGTCCAAAAACATGGATCAAGTCAATTGATTTCTCCAAATTGCCCCATATAGAGTGTGTCTGTGTGAGTGAGTGTGTGCCCAGCGATGGATTGGCGCCCTGTCCTGGGTGTATTTGCCCAGCGCCCGAAACATTCTCCCCTGGATGGGCATGGGGAACCCCACCACGACCCTAATAGAGGATAAAGCCGGAGATAATGAATGAATGGATGTTTTGAACTGAATTGGTTGAAGTAAATAAGAGATCATGACTATAAATGAAGGGCGGCAAAGTGGCTTAGTGTTTAGCATGTTCTTCTCTCAGCACTAGGGATTCCTGGTTCGAATCCCAATCTGGGTGGAGTTTCCATATTCTCCCCGTGTCCACGTGGGTTTCCTCCGGGTTCTCCGGTTTCCTCCCACAGTCCAAAAAACATGGATCAAGGTCAATTGATTTCTCCAAATTGCCCCATATAGAGGGTGTATGCGTGCTTGTCTGTGTGACTAAGTGTGTGCCCAGCGATAGATTGGCGCCCTGTCCTGAGTCTATCTGCCCAGCGCCCGAAACGTTCTCCCCTGGATGGGCATGGGGAACCCCCCCCCGACCCTAATAGAGGATGAAGCAGAAGATAATGAATGAATGAATGATTATAAATGAAGGGCGGCACGGGGGTTTAGTGGTTGGCATGTTCTTCTCTCAGCACTAGGGATTTCCGGTTCGAATCCCAATCTGGGTGAAGTTTCCATATTCTCCCTGAGTCCGCGTTGGTTTCCTCCGGGTTCTCCGGTTTCCTCCCACAGTCCAAAAACATGGATTAAGGTCAATTGAATTCTCCAAAATTGCCCCATATAGAGTGTGTGTGTATGAGTAAGTGTGTCCAGCGATAGATTGGCGCCCTGTCCTGGTGTATCTGCCCAGTGCCCGAAACGTTCTCCCCTGGTTGGGCATGGGGAACCCCCCTATTTGAGGATAATGGATGGATGGCTGGATGGACTATAAATGAAAGACTGGTTTTACATTAGAAAGAAAAATCATACATTTTTATTAAGAAATGTTCTGTCTTGGTTTAGATCTTGCTGCCGATATTAATTACACATTGAAACTTGACGCCAAACGACAAAGCTTCCGGGCCACTTTTTCCGAAAATGTGCGGGTTCTATCTTCCACAATGAAGTTACAACTGGGAAACGTGTGCAATCGACATATGTTTTCTGTATCGGTATGTACAACCCCAGTTAACTACATTTACATTACATTACATTTGTGTCTGTGTAAGCGAGTGTGTGCTCAGTAATAGCTTCCAAAACTTTTCGGAACCCCTGACTCCAGTACAGAATTAAGCAGAAGATAATGAGATGAGAACAGATGAGACATAATAAGACCATTAAACATGTTGACAATCTCCTTACAAGAGGGTTCTAATTTATACAAGACTCACAACAAATAAACTAAGAAGTAAAGGGTTTAAGGTTATCATGATAAATGATTTGAAATCATCATTTAAAGGCAGGTCATAGTTGTTAGTAAACACGTTTGTTTTTACTTTGTAACCCTTTGACCGTTTCTGTTTATACAGCCTTGTCCAAAGGATGCCCTTAATCCACTGACTACAGAGTTAATGTTTACATTCAATGGTCTCCCCAGTACTGAAATGGGGAATTTACGTCCATTGCTTCTTCCATCTGTAAAGAATACATCAGATCACAATGTAAGTACAGAGCAAGCATCATATATATATACAGTACCATTTAAAGGTTGGACACGCCCCCTTCTTGCTCCATCCTCTATTTCCTCCTCTTATCATATAGATAGACTTTGTAGTTTTATAATTCCAGACTGTAGTCCATCTGTGTTCTTGTTGTTGTTAGTCCCCTGTTGGTTCTCTGTTCTCTATTGACAGAACAGGTATCATTTGGGTGGTGGATTGTTTATTATTGTTTATTGGTAGTTGTTGTGTTGTATCTGCCCAGCGCCCGAAACGTTCTCCCCTGGATGGGCATGGGGAACCCCCCGCGACCCTAATAGAGGATAAAGCGGAAGATAATAGATGTATATATATATATATATATATATATATATATATATATATATGCTAAGCACGTCTCAGCCTATCAGCACTATCGTTTCTGTGTTCTCCCCATGTCCAAGGTATAATTTGGAGATGCCCTCTTCTTGCTCCATCATCTATGTCCTCCACTTATCATATAGATGGACCTTTTAGTGTTGCAATTACAGACTGTAGTCCATCTGTGTTCTTGTTGTTGTTAGTCCCCTGTTGGTTCTCTGTTCTCTATTGACAGAACAGGTATCATTTGGGTGGTGGATTGTTTATTGTCAGTTCTGCAGTGACACTGATGTGGTGAGGGGGTTTTAGTGCAGCAGTGCTGCTGGAGTTTCATTCCTCCACCTCAGTGACACTGCTGGGATAGAAATAATGCACCAACCAAATAATCCCTGCTCTGTGGTGCTACTATTGGGGTTCTGACCATTAGAACAGAGTAAAGGGGACGTACACAGTATGTACTGTAGAACAAACAGATGGACTACTGTTTGGAATTTGTTGTGTGTGTGTATGTTTTTAGGAATTTATAAATTATATATTTATATATATGTATTATATTGTATATATTATATATAATATATATAAATTATCTTGCATACTGTAATGCCAGCTGTAGGATAAGTGGAAATTTTGGAAGCCGAGGCACAAGATGAAATAAAATAAATATATTTATAGGTTTTTGTAGTGAACTTTTCAACATGAACATGGATTTAAATTGCATTTGATGTATAAACTGGTCTCTTAAAAACATTTAAAAGAATGTGGGTTGTAGAAAGTGCAGTTTAAGACATGAAATTAACAACAAATTTACTATGCAACTATCTTTTGCAGCTGGATTTTGAAATAGATTGTGGCCCTGATAAACTCTGCATTGACAAAATCAGAGTGGATTTCAACTTCTCCGGGTAACATCATTAAAATAATCAAACCTCTTCAAAACCTTCACTTTACACATACAGAGCCCTTGTTTAAGCATTTTTATTCATATTCATATTCACATAGGAGTGGAAGCTTGGTAGTGTTTGACTATTTACCTTAAGGTTGTGGATTCAAATCCTAAGTCTGCTGATGTTAACATTGTGGGCCCTTGAACAAGGCCCTTAGCCCTCATTGCCCAGGGGTGCTCTAACTCAAACCATTAACACTTTGGATAAAAGCTGTCCAAATCCATCCATCCATTATCTTCTGCTTTTTCCTTTACTGGGGTCGCGGGGGGTTCGCCATGCCCATTCAGGGGAGAATGTTTCGGGCGCTGGGCAGATACACCCAGGACAGGGCGCCAATCTATCTCTGGACACACACTCACTCACACAGACAGACTCTATATGGGGCAATTTGGTGAATTCAATTGACCTTGATCCATGTTTTTGGACTATGGGAGGAAACCCATGCGGACACGGGTAGAACATGGAAACTCCACCCAGATTGGAAATCCCTAGCGCTGAGAGGAGAAAATGCTAACCACTAAGCCACCGTGCCGCCCCCAGCTAAGTATTTTGCTAATGCAAACTTTACCAACTACACCTGTACAGACACACTTACACAGTAATACATTTTCATCATTTACCTCTAGAGCAAAGTAGAACCATTTAAAAAACTTTTTCAGGGTTTCAGAGGTACTCGTTGGAATAATGCAAGAAATGAACGTGACGGTTTTTGTGGAGAACACAGGAGAGAATTCCTACAATAATCACATCATCCTCAAATACCCGTTCGGACTCTCCTTCAGAAGGTTTACCACGAAACAGGTGAGACTTTTGAGTCAGTTGAGTTCACACACATGCACCAAATAGTCCCTTCATTAGAGATATCTGCACTTTAACGAGTTGGAGTTTAACTGTGAATTCACAGAAAATGAAAATCAAGGGAGTAAATCTGAGTAAATTTGAATAGCCTGGTCAATTCAGAGTTTTGTTGAGGTATTGCAATGAGAATAAACACTTTTTGAGATAGAAGTGTAATAAACCTGTCAATGGACATCTAAACATAAGACTAAACATCCATCTATTATCTTCCGCTTTAGCCTCTATTAGGGTCGTGGGGGGGGGGTATCATTTGGGCATGCACATCCAGGGGAGAACGTTTCAGGCGCTGGGCAGATACACCCAGGACAGGACACCAATTTATCGCTGGGAACACTCTCACTCACACAGACACACTCTATATGGGGCAATTTGGAGAATTCAATTGATTTAACCAAGTTTTCGGACTGTGGGAGGAAACTGGAGAACACGGAGGAAGCCCACGTGGACCGGGGGAGAACATGGAAACTCCACCCAGATGGGGATTCGACCCGGGAACTTATTGGTAACACTTTCTATGAATATGGTATTAATAATGCATTATCAACACATTTATACAGCTTCATAAAGTATTTATAATGCATTACAACACTAGTCATAGGTCTATCTAGAGTTAGGGTAGGTGTTAGTGTTTAGGGCAGTCAGGTTAAGGAACCAGCCTTATGACATGAAGGTCCCTGGTTCAATTCCCAGTCCCACCAAATACCATGGCTGAAGTTTCCTTGGGCAAGGCACCTAACTCCAATTGCTCCCTGGGCGCTGTATTCAAGGCTGCCCAAGGATATGTGTGCTCACTTCACCAGTGTGTGTGTGTGTGTGTCTGTGTTTCACTGCACAGAGGGGTTAAATGTGAAGGACAAATTCCTCTGTGTGTCACCACTGTAGGCAAAATAAATCATCAATCACTTTATCTTAATTTTCCTAGCTGTTCAGAAATACACTTGTTATACCGACATTAAATATTGGAGAAAAAAGGTGTGTCTAAACATTTGATTGGCTCTGTATATTAATTCTTTGGAGGCATGAGAAGCTGCTTTGTAACTATTTTATCTTGTTAAAGGATTCTAAATGTATAAGGTTACTACAATTCTTATATATTTAATTGAATATCTGAAATCCAAATCAAAATAAACACTTGACAGGGCTGAGTTCCCCATGTCCATCCAGGGGAGAACGTTTCGGGTGCAGGGCAGATACACCCAGGACAGGGCGCCAATCTATCTCTGGACACACACTCACTCACACAGACACACTCTATATGGGGCAATTTGGAGAATTGACCTTGATCCTTGATTAATTGACCTTGATCCATGTTTTTGGACTGTGGGAGGAAACCAGAGAACCCGGAGGAAACTCACACATACACGAAGAGAACATGGAAACTCCACCCAGATTGGGATTCGAACCGGGAATCCCTAGTGCTGAGAGGCAAACATGCCAACCACTAAGCCACCGTGCCGCCCGGTGCCACCCTCAGTCCCATCCTCAGTGGTAAGGGTGCTGGGCTAACAATGACTCTACATAGCTGAGATGGCTCCCCGGTTTAAACTGATCGTGTCAGTCAGATTTATGCAAAAATGTCTGCTTCGCTCTCAGGGATTCTAATATTCATCTGTTTTAACAAACTGCATGTGCTCTATCTGAGCAGGGCAGAGTGGAGTGTACTTCTCTGGATACTGACACAAAAGGGTCGCAGGGTGAGACCACCTGTTATATCAACAAACCCATCTTTAAAGCCAATGCTGTGGTAAGTAAAAGGGTCATAATCCTCTAATGCTTAAGGGTTACTGGAGGAGGGGGGGGCAGTCAGAGGTGTGCATCATTGTTAATAATAGCTGGACAAACGGCTCAGCGAATCAGATTGATACCTGTTTTATAATAAATATAATATAATATAATTGATTATTATTTATGTCTTTGCATTTCTCCCAAAGTCTGTCTTCGAGATTACATATAGCATAAACAAAGAAAGTAACTATGACAAAATCGTACTCAATCTGAAGGCTTACAGGTATGACCTTATCATTATTTATTACTGTCTGTATATACATATATATATATATATATACATATATAAATTGACAGTATATATATAAATTGACAGTATGTATTGATTACGAAAATGTTATGAATTCTTTATAAGGCTTCATGAATGCATTTATAACGCATTATGAATAAGTAGTGTACACTGTATGTATAGTATTTACTATTATAAATTATACTATAAACTTACACTATAATATATATATATATATTCATTCATTCATTATCACCCGCTTTATCCTCTATTGGGGTTCCCCATGCCCATCCAGGGGAGAACGTCTCCGGCACTGGGCAGATAGACCCCGGACAGGGCGCCAATCCATCGCTGGACACACACTCACTCACTAAAACACACTCTACATGGGGCAATTTTGGAGAACTCAATTAACTTGATCCATGTTTTTGGACTGTGGGGGGAAACCGGAGAACCCGGAGGAAACCCACGCAGACACGGGGAGAACATGGAAACTCCACCCAGATGGGGATTTGAAGCGGGAATCCCTAGCGCTGAGAGGCGAACGTGCTAACCACTAAGCCAACGTGCCGCCCTATATATATATATATAAAATGACAGTGTGTATCGATTATGAAAAGTTTTTTATAAGGCTTCATAAATGCATTTATAATGCGTTATGAATACCAGATTCATAGAAAGTGTTGCCTTAATCACCTTTGATTCTGTGTTTAGCTGATACAAAAATCCCTGTATTTACAGTGACAATGAAAACCATGCCAACGGTAATAAAATGGAAGCAACAAAAGACATTGATGTCAAATACGGCATCTACGTTGCATTTATACGGTTCGTCCACTTTTTAATAGTCTCCATGGGTGACTATCTTCAAATGTAATAGTTCATCTATATATTTCATTCAGACACGAGAACACCACCATCCACATCAACTTCACTGCAGGGAAGAATGATCTGCAGAAACCAGTTCAGCAGCTGTTAAAGGTAAAACGTTAACAGCTTTTGTTAGGGTGGAGGGATAGGAGGAGGGCTTTAGTGAGAGACCCCTGGTTTATTATTACCAGGTGCCCGGGAAATAATAATCAAAGGTGAAAATAAGGGTAAAATAAATATGTGTGTAAAATATAGGTGTGATATACTTAGGTTGGTACGTATTTAGGTAGGTGGGCATGAATGTGGGTAGGTACATAGGTAGGTAGGTGGTAGGTAGGTAGCAAGATAGGTACAAATACATTAAAAGTAAACAACAAGAAGTAATGCTATATACAATAAGAGACAATAAACATCAATGAAAAGTGATTATACTATTAATTATATATATATATATATATATATATATATATATATATATAATAGCGGCACGGTGGCTTAGTGGTTAGCACGTTCGCCTCTCAGCGCTAGGGATTCCCGGTTCGAATCCCCATCTGGGTGGAGTTTCCATGTTCTCCCCGTGTCTGCGTGGGTTTCCTCCGGGTTCTCCGGTTTCCTCCCACAGTCCAAAAACATGGATCAAGTTAGTTGAATTCTCCAAATTGCCCCATATAGAGTGTGTCTGTGTGAGTGAGTGTGTGCCCAGCGATGGATTGGCGCCCTGTCCTGGGTCTATTTGCCCAGCGCCCGAGACGTTCTCCCCTGGATGGGCATGGG
This sequence comes from Corydoras maculifer, assembly GCA_019802435.1. Taxonomy (NCBI): domain Eukaryota; kingdom Metazoa; phylum Chordata; class Actinopteri; order Siluriformes; family Callichthyidae; genus Corydoras; species Corydoras maculifer. The sequence goes on along the minus strand of JAFMOD010000056.1, from coordinate 1,372,681 downwards.
GAACACCACCGCGACCCTAATAGAGGATAAAGCGGGAGATAATGAATGAATGAATGAATGAATGAATATATATACAAAGTGACAGTGTGTATTGATTACGAATATGAATTCTTTATAAGGCTTCATAAACGCATTTATAATGCATTATGAATAAGTAGTGTACACTATATGTATAGTATTTACTGTTGATTTACTGTTGCTGTTGATTAGAAGTTGTAGTTCTCCCACAAGGACGCTGCTCTCGACCAGTACTTCGCTGCCTACCCCTAGTGGCTGGACGCCCCGTTACAGCTTTCTCTTTCATTTGTAATATTTATTGGAATAACTCTCCTGTCCTCTGACTCTGTAGGTGCAGAATGACATAAGAGATTTAAACTTCACTATATTCATCAAAGTACCTGTGAAAATAGGAGATAAAAACATCTGGACCACTGATAACATGCAGGTACAGTAGTGCGTGTGATGTAAATGGAATTATTTGGTATTATGGGTTAAACCCATTGCTCCAGGGGGGGTGTATTATGGCTTATGTTCTAACCCCAACCATCAAGTGTGAATACCTATAAACAGACACTTTGTGTACTATTTCTAGTTCTATATCAATACATGATGTAATCAACAAGCCAATGAATTGCCCCTATCTAAATAAACCCTATATAAATTGCCCCTATATAGTGTGTATATCTATGTAATTGAGTTTGTGTCCAGAAATGGATTAGCGCCCTGTCCTGGGTGTATCAGCCCAGCGCCTGAAACAATCTCCCCTGAATCGGTTTAGGGAACAACCCCAAAACTCTAGTCCCTATTATAATAAGATCCATCCATCCATTATCTTCCGCTTTATCTGCAGTCGCTTTATCTGCAGTTGATCCATGTTTTTGGACTGTGGGAGGAAACCGGAAAACCCGGAGGAAACCCACGCGGACACGGGGAGAACATAGAAACTCCATCTAGATTGGGATTCGAAACGGGAATCCCTAGTGCTGGAAGGCTGACCACTAAGCCGCCATGCCGCCCTTATATCCATCCATTATCTTCTGCTTTATCCTCTATCAGGGTCGTGGTGGGGTTCCCCATGCCCATCCAGGGGAGGACGTTTCAGGCGCTGGGCAGATAGACCCAGGACAGGATGCCAATCCATCGCTGGGCACACACTCACTCACACAGACACACTCTATATGGGGCAATTTGGAAAATTCAATTGACCTGGATCCATGTTTTTGGACTGTGGGACGAAACCGAAGAACCCGGAGGAAACCCACGCAGACACGGGGAGAACATGGAAACTCCACCCAGATGGGGATTCGAACCGGGAATCCCTAACGCTGAGAGGAGAACATGCTAACCACTAAGCCACCGTGCCGCCCATATATAAAAAGATGATATGAGAAATAAATTTGAACCCATTATTTGTCTCGTGTGGTTGACATTTTGCCAGAATGCCACACCCTGAATACTGAAACGAGAAAGAGAATTCAATTCCTAATCAATTGTTTCATAGATTGACGGTTGCATTAAGGTCCGTGATGAGAAACCGAATGTAACTGACTTTGCGGCGGCACTAAAGACGAAGCCAGAACTGGTGAGAACTGTTCAGAGCTCTAAAAAGCAGGTCATTATTGATATATAAAGACTGTTGTTCATTCTAACAGATATCTGTTTTGGTAGAACTGCTCTGTGGCTGTGTGCCGAGTGTTTCGCTGCGATGCTTTTTTCATCAGAAGGGAAGAAAAACTTTATAACATCTCTGGTAATGTCAGCTCGCAGTGGATCGAACAGGTACGTTTACACAATGCCTGACTTTCTGTATGTCTCCACCAACCTGTAGCAGGTTTAACATACCTTCCTGTGCAATTAATCAATCATTAATGTCGAGCGTTTATCTTTAGACTGGACTCCAGTCAGTCATTTTCGACCTGGTTAGTACAGCAACTATGGAATATGACAAAACCAAATACCTCTACTTTTCCTTTAATTCTCTGCAAACATCGCCCATTGGCAAGGTAAGTTTCATTGTTATTTCATTTTTTTTTTTTCATTTATTTTTAATGGTTTGCTCACATACACAGTTTTCTTTACTTCTCAAACGTTTGGGTAAAGTTTTTTTTCATTCATTCATTCATTCATTATCTCCCGCTTTATCCTCTACTAGGGTCGTGGGGGGGGTTCCCCATGCCCATCCAGGGGAGAACGTTTCGGGCGCTGGGCAGATAGACCCAGGACAGGGCGCCAATCTATCACTGGGCACACACTCACTCACACAGACACACTCTATATGGGGCAATTTGCAGAATTCAATTGACTTGATCAATGTTTTTGAACTGTGGGAAAAAACCGGAGAACCCGGAGGAATCCCACGCAGACACGGGGAGAACATAGAAACTCCATCTAGATTGGGATTTGAAACGGGAATCCCTAGTGCTGAAAGGCGAATGTGCTAACCACTAAGCTGCCATGCCGCCCTTATATCCATCCATTATCTTCTGCTTTACCCTCTACTAGGGTCATGTTACATAAGATTCATGTTTTTGGACTGTGGGAGGAAACCAGAGAACCCGGAGGAAACCCACGCAGACACGGGGAGAACATGGAAACTCCACCCAGACTGGGATTCGAACCGGAAATCCCCAGTGCTGAGAGGAGAACATGCTAATTACTAACTAAGCCACCATGTCACCCCTGTTTGTGACATAATTTCAGGAAAATAAACACTTTATATAATTCAATTACCATTTAACATTGCTTGTTTTTTTATAGATTAATACTCAGGTGGAGGTATATCAAGAGAAATTTCCCCTAAAAGAGACAATTGGGGGAGTAGTTGCCGGGCTGTTGCTTTTGGCTGCCATCACTGCTGCCTTGTTCAAGGTCAGCACATTCACCCACATCAACACAAAGCCCGATTCAATGTTCTTAACTAATCGTCTAGTTTTTCAATTACAGGCTGGATTCTTTAAAAGCAGCTATGGTGAAATGTTAGCGGAAGCAGGGGCAGGTGATGCGGCTGCAGATCCAGGAACCTAAAACGAATACGGCAGCGCACATGTTGTTTTTTAAATCCTATTCTTAAACATTTGCTTCTTGTGGAATTTAGGATGTATCGTCTTATTTTTGTAAGTATTAATGTACATCAATTAAATGGAATAATTAAAATAGAATGAAAGTGAGGTGATTTAAGTATTACTATGGCTCCTTATGTCATCTTTTTTATAAAGTATTTGTTCAATGAGGGTCTTTTTTAAGCTAAAAACTTTGGTATGAAGTAAATAAACAAGTCACTGTGTTTTAAACATAACCACAAAATGTTTCTTATTATTCCTTCCTTTAATTTTTTGTAACTGAATTTCCAAATTAGTCTGAATATTGATGTTATATATGTGGTGATATATTGATGAGGTGGCACGGTGGCTTAGTGGTTAGCATGTTCTCCTCTCAGCGCTGGGGATTCCCGGTTCGAGTCCCCATCTGGGTGGAGTTTCCATGTTCTCCCCGTGTCCGTGTGGGTTTCCTCCGGGTTCTCCGGATTCCTCCCACAGTCCAAAAACATGGATCAAGATCAATTGAATTCTCCAAATTGCCCCATATAGAGTGTGTCTGTGTGAGTGAGTGTGCCCACCGATAGAATGGTGTTATATATTTTTATATACCTCCACATGAGTATTAATCTATAAAAAACAAGCAATGTTAAGTGGTAATTAAATTACATAAAGTGTTTATTTTCCTGAAATTATGTTACAAACAGGGGTTACATTGTGGCTTAGTGGTTAGCATGTTCTCCTCTCAGAGTTAGGGATTTCCGGATCGAATCCCAAGTTCTCTGGTTTCCTCCCACAGTCCAAAAACATGGATCAAGTCAATTAAGTTCTCCAAATTGCCCCATATAGCGTGTGTATGTGTGAGAGTGTGTGCCCAGTGATGGATTGGCGTCCTGTCCTGGGTGTATCTGCCCAGCGCCCGAAACGTTCTCCCTTGGATGGGCATGGGAACCCCATGGCGTAGGGGTTAGATCGACTGGGCGCCAATCCATCGATGGGCACACACTCACTCACACAGACACACTCTATATGGGGCAATTTGGAGAACTCAATTGTTTTGATCCATTTTTTTGGACTGTGGGAGGAAACCGGAGAACCCGGAGGAAACCCACGCAGACACAGGGAGAACATGAAAACTCCACCCAGATTGGGATTCGAACATGGAATCCCTACTGAGAGGAAAACATGCTAAACACTAAGCCAGCGTGCCGTCTACATTATAGAAATATCAAGTTGGAAAACAGGTTCAGTTGACTGAATAATCAACATGATGCTTAATGAAAGCTGGACATCCCAACAGTAATAATTCCATAAAGAAAGTTGGAGTATAGCGGCATGGTGGCTTAGTGGTTAGCATGTTCGCCCCTCAGTGCTAGGGATTCCCGGTTCGAATCCCCATCTGGGTGGAGTTTCCATGTTCTCCCCGTGTCTGCGTGGGTTTCCTCCAGGTTCTCCGGTTTCTTCCCGCAGTCCATAAACATTGCCCCATATAGAGTGTGTCTGTGTGAGTGAGTGTGTGTCCAGCGATGGATTGGTGCCCTGTCCGGGGTCTATCTGCCCAGCGCCCGAGACGTTCTTCCCTGGATGGGCATGGGGAACCCCACCGCGACCCTAATAGAGGATGAAGCGGGAGATAATGAATGAATGAATGAAAAGTTGGAGTATAATAACAGAGCGGGGGAGACAGAAGGCTGGACGTGAGGCTCCTTTAAACACATTTCACAGCTTCTCCAGAAATCTGCCACTGGTCTGTAAAAAACAGCAGCCACAGCATTGAGATTTAACCCATTCATTTATTATCTTCCGCTTTATCCTCTAATAGGGTCTCGGGGGGGTTCCCCATGCCCATCCAGGGGAGAACGTTTCGGGAGCTGGGCAGATACACCCAGGACAGGACGCCAATCCATCACTGGGCACACACTCTCACACATACACACGCTATATGGGGCAATTTGGAGAACTCAATTGACTTGCTCCATGTTTTTGGACTGTGGGAGGAAACCGGAGAACCCTAGTATTCGAACCGGGAGTCCCTAGTGCTGAGAGGAGAACATGCTAACCAGTAAGCCGCCAATCTTAAATTAATCAGCAAAAATATGTTTGGTTTCGAAACTAAGAACTTTCCTTTTATTGTTTTACAATAGAAATAACGAAATGAAAATAACGAGGACTACAGCCCAACCCTTGCCTTCAGTGATTTATTGTAACAGTCTCAACTTTACAAAAATAATAACTGTATAACAATTAACCATAATACTGATACCACCACCACCAGGTTTTAATGTGGCTGGTTTCATTTAATATGTACTCTAGAACATTATTAAAAGTAATATACTATATATATATATATATATATATATATATATATATATATATATATATATACTGCATTTTATTTTGGCATTTAATAGCGATTGTCATTAGAACTTGATCAGGACACTTTTGTATGTAGAGGGACGACGTCTGAGGAAGCGAGAGCCGTTTTCTGCCTCATCCAGCCTTCTCCTTCATCTCCTTCAGACATGTCCTCCTCTTTAGATTGGCGTAGAGAAGGGCAAAGTTGATTATATATGTCGACACACACACCATGCAAAAATCCCCCAGCACAAACACGAGAATAACTGCCAGATAAATCGAACCGCCAACAGACATCCATGAAGCCAAGACCAAGAGATCTGCAGATGTTCTGGACTTTATCTGCCCTGTAAGAAAAGTGGAATATAAAAGGAATTCAATAATAAAACTAAAAGAGATTGATATTTTCTGTAGCATTACTATTGTTATGATTATCCATCCATTATCATTAGGGGGGGGGGTCCCCATATTCACCCAGGGGAGGATGTTTCGGGTGCTGGGCAGATACACCAAGGACAGGACACCAATCTATTACTGGGCACACACTCACTCACACAGACACACTCTATATTGGGCAATTTGGAGAACTCAATTGACTTGATCCATGTCTTTGGACTTTGGGAGGAAACCGGAGAACCCGGAGGAAACCCACGTGGACACGGGGAGAACATGGAAACTCCACCCAGATTGGGATTCGAACCGGGAATCCCTAGTGCTGAGAGGAGAACATGCTAAACCACTAAGCCTAATATATTCATAATAATAGCAATTATTATTATCTCATCTGATTCATGTAATCTTCCACTAAATATTTTACTATGGACTAGGGTCACTGAGGGGGGGGGGTCACGTGGGGGTGGGTCCACCATGCCCGGTAGATTAGTGTTTAGTATGTTCTCCTCTCAGCGCTGGGAATCCAGGTTTAAATCCTAATCTGGTTTGAGTTTTTATGTTCTCCTCAAGTCCGCGTGGGATTCCTCCAGGTTCTTCGGTGTCCTTTCCCAGTCCAAAAACATGGATTCAAGGTAAATTCAATGCTTTAAATTGCCCCATATAGTTTGTGTGTTTGTTAGTGTGTCTGTGTGAGTAAATGAGTGTCTGCCCAGCGCCTGAAACATTATCACCTGGTTGGGCATTGGGGAACCGCCGTGACCCTAGTAGAGGATTAAGCAGAAAATAATGAATGATATTGTATATCTACACTATCTATATTAAATAATATAATTTATAAACACACAGGTAAATAAAAGGTTTACAACACACCAAGGCCAAGCTGCAGAGTGTAAAAGATGATACCCAGCACACTGTTCGGTTGGTTAAGGGCACTGTCTTCAGAAGTGAAAAGCTGGACGAGTCCAAATCCACGGCCCCATCTGGTAAAAACACACACAAACCTTTAAACAATCTAAAAATATATTTTTTTAAATTCCCAACGTCATGTTGGAAATTTCCCAAGTAAGACATTCCTCTGAAGGCAAATAGATTATTTTATCACTGTTATTCTAAAGGAATGGCACAGTGGCTTAGTGGTTGGCATGTTCTCCTCTCAGCACTAGGGATTCCCAGTTCGAATCCCCATCTGGGTGGAGTTTCCATATTTTCCCCGTGTCTGCGTGGGTTTCCTCCGGGTTCTCCGGTTTCCTCCCACAGTCCAAAAACATGGATCAAGTCAATTGAATTCTCAAAATTGCCCCATATAGAGTGTGTCTGTGTGAGTGAGTGTGTGCCCAGCGATGGATTGGCGCCCTGTCCTGGGTCTATCTGCCCAGCGCCTGAAACGTCCATGGGCATGGGAACCCCACCGCGACCCTAATAGAGGATGAAGCGGGAGATAATAAATGAATGAATTCTAAAAAAACGGCACAGTGGTTTAGTGGTTAGCATGTTCTCCTCTCAGAACTAGGGATTCCCGGTTTGAATCCCCATCTGGGTGGAGTTTCCATGTTCTTCCCGTGTCCGCGTGGGTTTCCTCCGGATTTTCCGGTTTCCTCCCACAGTCCAAAAACATGGATCAAAGTCAATTGAATTCTCCAAATTGCCCCATATAGAGTGTGTATGTATGAGAGAGTGTGTGAGTGAGTGTGTGCCCAGCTATAGATTGGCGCCTGAAATGTTCTCCCCTGGATGGGCATGGGGAACCCCCCCCCCCACCCACGACCCTAGTAGAGGATTAAGTGAAATGCAACGGATGGATGGAATGATGTTATTCTGAAGAATTATTGAGATTAAATCATTCATTTCAAGCAAGCAATGGCATCCTAACAGTCTATATATTTTTCTCCCCACATATTGCATTATATTTTATATATTGGTGGGGGTGTATATTTACATTACATTTGGTCATTTATTGGACGCTTTTATCCAAAGCGACTTACAAGGTGAGCACAGGGTTCATCACAACATCCCTGGAGCAATGAGGGTTAAGGGTCTTGCTCAAGGACCCACACTGGTAACTTCAGTGGACCTGGGATTTGAACCCTCAACCTTCAGATTGATAGTCCAACACCCTAACCACTGAGCTACCATGCCCTCGTACATGTTTTTTTCATATGGTTTGTTAAATGGGTAGCGTGGCTGAGCGAGCGGTTTAGTGTTTAGCATGTTCTCCTCGCCCAAAACGTTCTCCTCTGGATGGGCATGGGGACCCCCCCCCCCGCGACCCTAGTAGTGGATAAAGAGGAAGATAATGGATGGATGGTTAAATGTGTTGGCAGATTTAGGAAACCTTTTTGTGGATATGACAGCAGCATGACACGTGGCATCAGAGAGGGTGGAGGCTGTTGTTGATTTTGGTTTCTGATCCTCCTCCAGAAAGCAACTTATATTTAGAATGAAATTATGATCGTGGCTTTTTATTGCTTTTCTTTTCTTATTGTATTATCTGCATCTATACGGTCTGACCGTCTGTTCTCAGTGAATGATGTTGCATGCTGTCAGGGGTGTCGTTAGACCTGAGCTTTCAGGGCTATTGCCCCGGGTGTTTTGTCAGTAGCCCCAGATCAAATGAGAGCAGCTTTCTCTGCAGCCTCTCCTCCAGCAGCGGGACCGAACGATGGAGACACCGTCAGCTGTTTGTGCTTCCAAGCTCTGTGTGTGTGTTTGTATGTGTGTGTGTGAGGGAGACTTTTTTTTGCCAGTATCGGGAGTAAAGTTACCGTAATAACTGTATGTTGGCTGTAAAGTGCAGTTTTTCAGCTTTCTTAAACCGTCAGAACTTTTCTGAAGGCGCAAACTGTCGTAATGTTAAGGTATTTAAAGCAAACCCTTGTTAAATCTGTCTCTCATCTGCGACCGACTCGTAAAACAGATTCAGGCTTTTCTGCCGAAGCTCAGGTTCATTTATTCAAACATTTTAAGTCAAAAGCATCATTTATTAGAACTGAATGTGCTCTCCACTGCTGACAGACATATTTCATATGTTATTTATTCATTCATTCATTATCTTCCGCTTTATCCTCTATAAGGGTCGCGGGGGGGGAGGTTCCCCATGCCCATCCAGGGGAGAACGTTTCGGGTTCTGGGCAGATACACCCAGGACAGGCCGCCAATCCATCGCTGGGCACACACTCACACAGACACACACTATATGGGGCAATTTGGAGAATTCAATTGATTTGATCCATGTTTTTGGACTGTGGGAGGAAACCGGAGAACCCGGAGTAAACCCACGCAGACACGGGGAGAACATGGAAACTCCACCCAGATGGGGATTCGAAGTGGGAATCCCTAGTGCTGAGAGGAGAACATGCTAACCACTAAGCCACCGTGCCGCCCCGGATCTGATGATTCTAAGCCCTAACGCCCCTGCATGCTGTGTTTACCTGGAGGTGAAGACTTTGGAGCAGCTGATGGACTCGGCGAGGTCGCACATGGCCCGGTAGTTGGGGTCGTGTTCGCGGGACAGCTCCACATGCAGCGCGTACACCGACAGCGCCAAGCCCGCCGCGCAGAGCACCAGCCGGAGCCATGCTTCCCATTCAGGAACCGATATGGGGGGCTTTTTCGAGGCCATGACGTCACTAAAGGCGATCGATTTTAAGGTAATATCTCAATTGCGTGTTTAAAGCCCCCGATTATCACAGCTGTCAGTCTGAACGCCCCACCTCCACCAATGACTCTTTTCTTCTACGTGGAAGCTCTGCAGGCCTGTGATTGGCTGGGCGCTGCTACATCTCTGTCTTCTGATTGGCTTGTTAGACAGATGTGGACTGCTGTGACCACCTTGCATTACATTTCTATATAAAGCTTTATAAACAGTATCATTAAAGGCATCTTTATTAAAAATGCTTACAGCTCTTCATTACACATCGCTGACGAGGACACTAAATATAGGATTATGGATTTTGACATTTAATAAATACTAACTAAGGCTTAATTACTAACTAGGCACTTTAAATTGACTTTTTATATCTCTTATCTATCCATTATCTTCCGCTTTATCCTCTTTTAGGGTCGAGGGAGGGGTGTTTCCCCATGCCCATCCAGGGGAGAATGTTTCGGGCACAGGGCAGATACACCCAGGACAGGGCGCCAATCCATCGATGGGCACACTCACTCACACAGACACACTCTATATGGGGCAATTTGGAGAACTCAATTGACCTGGATTCATGTTTTTTGGACTGTGGACATGGACATGGGGAGAACATGGAAACTCCACCCAGATTGGAATCCTTAGAGCTGAGAGGAAAACATGCTATCCACTAAGCCACCGTGTATGTATGTATGTGTATATATATATATATATATATATATATATATATATATATATATATATATATATATATATATATATATATATATATATATATATATATATATATATATATATATATATATTATGTTTATGTATTATTTTTTGTTTTGGCTGTTTTAGACAACCTTAGTGCATTGGTGTCCCCACATTGTCCCACACAAACATAGTCTTTGTTCCACATCTGGTGAATTGGAATCTGGTCAA
>JAFMOD010000056.1:1333859-1348427 GCA_019802435.1 Corydoras maculifer | reverse complement strand
TATATATATATATATATAAAATAGGTGTACTGCAAACATATCCCTTTAAGTTTTTAATTTTAAAATGTATGTATTTTTTTAGTCACAATGATTCTGCACCGCTCTCCGCTTCTTTGCTGTCGGATTGGCTGGAGGTGCATCGCATGACACCAGCAGACCTGGAATCACTCCAGCAGGAGCTTCAGCTTGGATCTCCCATGATTCTCTCTGATAACTCCAACCTTTCATAGTTGCATTTCTACATTTTTCCAAATGTCCTTTTGTAATTCAATCATGATTGCACATCACGAAAGAAACAAGTGATTAGTGGCATTACTACCAGCATTACAATTGTGTGAAGTATTGGTATTAGTAGTTGATTGTCTCCACAGCACCTTACATTTCACTAAAGCGTGTGTACTGTATGTACTGAACAAGTGCCAACACTAAATAGAACAATGAACCTTAAAGAAAAGTTAAAGGTAAGTGAAAAAAGCTGACTCTGTCGACCTGGTTTGTCAGAGTTAGTTATTGAAACCTCATTACTTAGTTTTGCACTTCAAGTCGTCTTGATGCTTTTGTTTCTGACAGTTACATATCGTTGCATTATTGTTCATGACCAAGGAGTTTCAGTTGACTTTTCGGATATTTCTGTTTGCTGTAATTGTATTTAATAAAACGCGGTACAAAACAAAGACTGGGTTGTTTGCAAACCCTCTTAAGTGCGTTTATACACACCGACTTTTCTAAAGACTGCAACAAGTACAATTGTAAATAATCAAGTCACACTGTCTCTGGAAAATAAAATGGAAAATTTGTCTCATGGTTTTAAATCAGATCGTTTATTAATAACCGTCTTTTATTCTGTTTTTTTCATGCGTATATAAACCAACTGATACAACTTTGGAAACTGAAGTTCTGCACGTTTGCATTGTGATAAAACAAATATACACACACATGCAAATATGTATACATACATACATACTTATGCACACCCACAAAAATATGAATACATATACACACAAACATGTATACATATGCACACACCCATAGATATATATATATATATACACACACACACACCCATGCATACATTTTATAATATATATATATATGTATATATACCGTATATATACACACACACCCACACAAACATGTATACATATGCACACATTCATGCATACATTATATATATATATATATATATATACACACATACACACACACCCATATGCATACATTGTACATATATATATACACACACACACATAGGTATAATACACATTGGGGCACAAGTAATTTATATATCAATTTTATTTATAGAATAACAAAAATGCTTGCAATAAACGTCATTGGATTTCAATTTTAACTCTTAGCATTATTTAAAAGAGGGCAGTATTGCGAAAAATGGTTCTTTTGTTTTTTCCACTAAAAGTCTGAACGCAGAGTCATTACGTTTCATGATCATTACATTTCATTTCATTTAAACAAAGTGAAAAGAACCTGACGAGAGCCTGCTGCCCCAGTGTGCTTTACAAAGGCACTGCTGCAAATGTAATTAAAAAAAATCAGAACATTTTTATTTAAACGTTTTTTTTTTTAAAAAAGCAGTTAAACTCAGGAAACAAATAAATATGAGTACATAGTCCTACGGAGTTTGCATAGTTAGACATGATTTTCATTGAGACTTCATAAATGGTGCATGTGAAGACTGCATATCACATACAACTACACATTCAAAAATCAGTGTTAGATTCAAATTCTATAGACGGTAATATAGAGTGATGTACAGAGTATGCACCACAGTCACATTTAAAATTGTGTCTGAGTTTTTATCAGTTAACCTCATAACAATCATTTTATCTAAGTACTAGCATCATAATTAGTGCAAATACTGTCCTGCTAAGAACAAGAAGCCACCCGGCCCAATTGTGAGCAGCAGAGCTTTGGAGTTTTATGTCCGTAATATGAGACTGGATGAAACTGGAGAAGGCAGAAACCTTTGCATAAACTCCCGGACGGTTAGGCTGGGCACAACCCAGGCCGAAACTCACGATGCCAGCCTGTACCCAGGTACCAGACGACATCTGGCAGACTAACGGGCCACCAGAATCACCCTAAACAAGGAATAGAGATAATTAAAAGAAACTCAAATAATAAAACAGCACAATTAGAGACAATACTGATCAAAAGGGGACATGTTGCACTGCATTGAGACAATGCTCATCCAGGGGAGAACGTTTCGGGCGCTGGGCAGATACACCCAGGACAGGGTGCCAGTCCATCGCTGGGCACACATTCACTCACACAAACACACTCCATATGGGGCAATTTGGAGAACTCAGTAGACTTGATCCATGTTTTTGGACTGTGGGAGGAAACCAGAGAACCCGGAGGAAACCCACACGGACACGGGGAGAACATGGAAACTCCACCCAGAAGGAGATTCGAACCGGGAATCCCTAGCGCTGAGAGGAGAACATGCAAACCACTAATCCACCGTGGCGTCCGGGTATAAACCATCCATTCATCCATTATCCTCCGCTTTATCCTCTATTAGGGTCGCGGGGGGTTCCAATGCCCATCCAGGGGACAAACTTTTCGGGCGCTGGGCAGATACACCCAGGACAGGACGCCAATCCATCGCTGGGCACACACACTTACACAGACACACTCTATATGGGGCAATTTGGAGAACTCAATTGACCTGGATCCATGTTTTTGGACTGTGGGAGGAAACCGGAGAACCCGGAGGAAACCCACACGGACACAGGGAGAACATGGAAACTCCACTCTGATGGGGATTCGAAACGGGAATCCCTAGTGCTGAGAGAAGAACATGCCAACCACTAAACCACCATGCCTCCTATACAACAGATGCAGTTACAATGTAACAGCTGCTATTGCACTGTTAAAGACTTTATTTCATCAGTGTTGAGTCAGTATTAATGTCTTGAGTCTGACTCAGTCTGTGAGTGTGCAGTTCAGTGATTAGGGTGTGGGGCCCGTAATCTCAGGGATGGGGCTTTAAACCTTATATCCATCCAAAAAGATGCCTCTTGATTTCCACATCATGGCTGACCCTGTGCTATATCCACAGCCATTAAGTTAGGATACTTGTTAACCACTTTATTAATATCTTATAATGGGATCAAAGTTTAAATCCCAATCTGAAGTTCTCACCATGTGTGTAAGGGTTCTCTGGTTTTCTTCCAGAGTCCAGAAACATGGATCCAAGGTAAACTGGTTACTCTTAATTGCCCCTTTAAACAGTATGCGCGTTCCCAGCAAGAGATTGGCGCCCTGTCCTGGGTGTATCTGCCCAGTGCCCGAAACCTTCTTCTTGAACGGTCAAGGGGACCCCCCCCCCCACCAGAAAATAATGGATAGATTAAATATCTTATAATAATGCTTTAGTCTTAACCCTATAACAATAGAGCAAGTTATGGGCATGGTAGCTCAGTGGTTAGGGTGTTGGGTTATCAATCTGAAGGTTGGGGGTTCAAATCCCAGGTCCACTGAAGTTACCAATGTGGGTCCTTGAGCAAGACCCTTAACCCTCATTGCTCCAGGGATGTTGTGATGAACCCTGTGCTCACCTTGTAAGTCGCTTTGGATAAAAGCGTCTAATAAATGACCGAATGTAAACGCAATGTAAATGTAAATTACTGTCAAAATAGTATAAAGTATTAGAAAAGATTTAAAACTACTAGTTATAAGACCTGAGCCACGAATAAATAAGATTGCTTATTAAAACATACCCTAAAACATTGATATTTATATATTTCAACACAATTAATAAAGAATAAAATAACACTAATAAATGCTGTACCTGACACGAGTCTTTCCCTCCTTCTTTATATCCAGCACAGAGCATGTCATAGCGAATATTAACCGTTTCTGAGGGTTGTGTGTTGAACATTTCCTGACAGGAAGCTGAATCAATGATTGGTACCTGTACCTGCTGTAGAGGCCCCACACCTTGCAGCGTTACTGTAACCAGAGAACAAGACGAAAACGATTATAAGGATGATGCTGTACAGTCTTAGATATTTAGCATAATTGCTTAACACCCGAGAGGCACGGTGGCTTAGTGGTCAGCACGTTCGCCTCTCAGCTCTAGGGATTTAGGTTCGAATCCCAATCTGGGTGGAGTTTCCATGTTCTCCCCGTGTCCACGTGGGTTTCCTCCAGGTTCTCCGGTTTCCTCCCACAGTCCAAAAACATGGATCAAGTTAATTGAGTTCTCCAAATTGCCCCATATAGAGTGTGTCTGTGTGAGTGAGTGTGTGCCCAGTGATAGATTGGCGTCCTGTCCTGGGTCTATCTGCCCAGTGCCTGAAACGTTCTCCCCTGGATGGGCATGGGGCGCGACCCTACTAGAGGGTAAAGAGGAAGATAATGGATGGATGATTAACACCCGGACGGCACGGTGGCTTAGTGGTTGGTTAGCATGTTCTCCTCTCAGCTCTAGGGATTCCTGGTTCGAATCCCAATCTGGGTGGAGTTTCCATGTTCTCCCCGTGTCCTTATGGGTTTCCTCCGGGTTCTCCAGTTTCCTCCCACAGTCCAAAAACATGGATCAAGTCAGTTGAGTTCTCCAAATTGCCCCATATAGAGTGTGTGTGTGTGAGTGTGTGCCCAGCAATAGACTGGCACCCTGTACTGGGTGTATCTGCCCAGCGCCCGAAACGTTCTCCCCTGGATGGGCATGAGGAACCCCCCCGCGAACCTAGTAGAGGATAAAGCTGAAGATAATGGATGGATGGATAATACCCATCACCAGTAACAGTCAATAGGGGACACAGTATGTACTGTACTCCAAAAACTGACGGACTACAATCTGGAATCGTAGAACTTCCAAGTCCATCTTTACAGTAAGTGGAACTGAGAACATGGACAATAAGTGGAGCAAAAATGGGCGTGGAAAAAAAAACCCCATAAACAACACTGTAGCAGACTCTTACCTCCATCTCGAATGTCGCCCCAGCCAGTGATCGTGCATTGCATTCCTCCGGCAAACTGAAAGTTGGAATCTGGCAAGCAAATAGGATGGATGTGGTCTGACCACACTATGGCTGAAGTCAGGCGCACCAGAGCGATGTCCTGGCCCACCCGTGCATCCGTGTAACCATTAGGCACAATCACTTGACTGATAAAGTGCATTGTCTCATAGGGGTTCCATCCACTCTGACGCATTCGACCCACATAGATTTTATAGCCGGATGTATCATATGGACTGGAAACAAGAAAGACAGCCAATGAAATGATTAGGATCCAAATACAGGCAACATTACATATAAATTTAATTAAATAGCATTTTTCAGGAACCAAAATGACTAATGTAATGACCAAATTCTCAAGATCTTAAACTCTTATGAATAAGGTCAAAAGTGTGTGTGTGTGTGTGTGTGTGTGTGATCTATACAAAGCCACATGGCTGCTTAGATCACCATGACATTTAACATCCGTACTCTTAAGGACCCTGTGGAGGTTTATATACTTTTTACGAAGCACCATGGATCAAGTCAATTGAGTTCTCCAAATTGCCCCATATAGAGTGTGTCTGTGTGAGTGAGTGTGTGTCCAGCTATAGATTGGCGCCCTGTCCTGGGTCTATCTGCCCAGCGCCCGAGACGTTCTCCCCTGGATGGGCATGGGGAACCCCCCCGCGACCCTAATAGAGAATAAAGCTGAAGATAATGAATAATTGGTTACGTAAAATATATAAATATAGGGCGGCACAGTGGCTTAGTGTTTAGCATGTTCTCCTCGCAGCACTAGGGATTCCCGGTTCGAATCCCCATCTGGGTAGAGTTTCCATGTTCTCCCCGTGTCCGCGTGGGTTTCCTCCGGGTTCTCCGGTTTCCTCCCACAGTCCAAAAACATGGATCAAGTCAATTGAATTCTCAAAATTGCCCCGTTTAGAGTGCGTCTGTGTGAGTGAGTGAGTGTGTGCCCAGTGATGGATTGGCGCTCAGTCCTGGGTGTATCTGCCCAGTGCCCGAGACGTTCTCCCTTGGATGGGCATGGGGAACCCCCCCACGACCCTAATAGAGGATAAAGCGGGAGATAATGAATGAATATATATATATATATATATATATATATATATATATATATATATATATAAGATATATAAAAGATATATACAAGCCTACAAACTTACGAAGGAAAACAGTGAGCTGCAGACAGAACCCACGTACTGGCAATGATGGTTCCTCCACACACGTGTCCCGTATCTGCCTAAGATAGAAGTGTTAAGTAGAGTTAATAGTTAAAATCTTTTGGAAAAGATTTTAAAGAGGTTTTTTACGTAGCCTGTACATTATTATTCATTTGTTTAAGATTATTTTTCAGCTAAAAGCTACATCTTTGTTTAATTTATACATTGAAACAAAAGATTTTTTTAAATTATGGCAGCTAAGAAATTAAAACTAAAAGGTCACAGATACACCTTTCACAATTAGTAGTTTAACTAAAAAACATGTGAGGTCATTAAGATGAGGGACCAAGTGGTGCAGGGGGTAGTGTCTCCACGTTACAACAAGAAGGTCCAATGTTTGATTTCAACTGGGAAACAGAGGTCCCTACTGTTTAGAGTCTGAATGTCCTCCCTGCGCATGTGCCAATTTCCTCATACATCTAAAGACATGCTGATGGGTACCCTGGAGATATCAGATTGTCCTAGTCATTAGAGGTGTAAGGATCGATGCACTCAATGTTGGTACCAAGGTGGAGTAAATATGAGGGTTGGATCATGAAGAGCATTATTTGTAAAACAGGCTGATTTAATATGTGGACCAGTGACGGGATCAAGGTCAAGTGAATTCTCCAAATTGCCCCATCTAGACTGTGTCTGTGTGAGTGAGTGTGTGCCCAGTGATATATTGCAGTCCTGTCCTGGGTGTATCTGCTCAGCGCTCGAAACATTCTGCCCTGGATGGGCATGGGGAACCCCCCCGACCCTAATAGAGGATAAAGTGGAAGATAATGGATGGATGGAATCATAAATGCTTGAAACTTGTAAAAAATAGGCTATATTAATAAACTTGAGACATGTCACTAAAAGGGCATCATGGTGCCTTAGTGGTCCGCATGATCCAGGTTTGAAACCTGTTCTGGGTGGAGTTTCCATGTCCTTCACTCGTCCACGTGGGTTTTCTCAGGGTTCCTCACACAGTCCTTGGCTGCTCTAAATTGCCCCATCTAAGTTAACCCTATAGAGAAGTCAATTGAATTCTCCAAATGGCCCCATATATAGCGCCCAAAACGTTCTCCCCTGGATGGGCATGGGGAACCCCCCACTGCGACCCTAGTATAGGATAAAGTGGAAGATAATGGGTGGGTGGATGGATGGATGGTCACCACTGGTTACCAAATTTCATGAAGTGGCATAAAAACATTCAGCTGCAAACGACTGCTGAAAGGCTGTGAAATAAAGATCTTGGAAATTTATAGTCACTGTACCCAACCCATCATGATATGCAACCTAAAACCATATTATATAAAAAAGGAAGTTTTGCAGAGCATATCAGATTTGATTTCTGTAACCAAAGTCAGCGTTTTGAAAGACAATGACTGTTTTGTGGTCAGACTAATCCATAATTCAGCTTGTCTTGGGGAACGGACATGTTGATTTCCACTTGCTTAACATCATAATGACTGTTACTGATCCAAACTGCAAACAACATCTGTAACGGAATGTATGACCTGCATATATGTAAAATCTTCATTAAAACGTATACTTGGAGACATAGATATATGTTGCAGTTAAGAGAAAGGTGCTGTGTAGCTCTGCCAGGCCTCATTATGTACAAATTACATCAGAAGTCTTCATAGACACAGAGTTCATGTACTTAACTGACCTCCATGCAGTCCTGCTCAGTCTCCCATTGAAGACGCATGACGCATCATCACACAATCAGAAAGAGTGTCCACATATTCATTCATTCATTCATTATCTCCCGCTTATCCTCTATTAGGGTCGCGGTGGGGTTCCCCATGCCCATCCAGGGGAGAACATCTCGGCCGCTGGGCAGATAGACCCAGGACAGGGCGCCAATCTATCACTGGACACACATTCACTCACACAAACACTCTATATGGGGCAATTCGAAGAACTCAAGTGACTTGATCCATGTTTTTGGACTGTGGGAGGAAACCGGAGAACCCGGAGGAAACCCACACGGACACGGTGAGAACATAGAAACTCCACCCAGATTGGGATTCATTCATTCATCCATCCATTATCTTTCGCTTTATCCTCTATTAGGGTCGCAGGGTGACTCCCCATGCCCATCCAGGGAAGAACGTTTCGGGCGCTGGGCAGATACACCCAGGACAGGACGCCAATCCATCGCTGGGCGCACACTCACACAGAGACGCACACATATACACTCTATATGGGGCAATTTGGAGAACTCAATTGACTTGATCCATGTTTTTAGACTGTGGGAGGAAACCGGAGAACGCAGAGGAAACCCACGCGGACACGGGGAGAACATGGAAACTCCACCCAGGTTGGGCTTCGAACTGGGAATCCCTAGCGCTGAGAGGAGAACATGCTAACCACTAAGCCACCGTGCCAGCCTATTAAACAATTTGTAATACCAATTCCCAAACAATTAAAGAAAACTGGAATGTGACCGTGATGCCATGCACTGTCCCCTTATCTCGGTGTGTTAATATCAGATTTCAGGTCCCAATAAATTTTCTGTGTAAATGCTGTGAACATAATTCGTCACAGTTACACCCACAAAACAACCTGCTCCTACATGCAGCAGCATGATGGGATCATATGAGATTACTCTCACACTAAAATGAAGAAAGTCAGCACTAGAATAAAACTAATTGAGGCATGATCAGGATAAGGCAGTTTTTATATTATAATTAGCCATAACTTGGTCATATTTCTCCTGGCATCCTCAAAAAAAATCTTATTATTCAGCCTAGTATTGTCATCTATATTGAGAATATGGAATATTTAAATATTAATGCCTAAAAATGCAAAGAATAAGTACAATACAATATTTATCCCAGCTCATGCTCTTCTTATAGATTTTTTATCACATTAATCAAACCCACTTGTGGTTTAGTGGTTGGCATGTTCTCCTCTCAGCTCTAGGGATTCCCGGTTTGAATCCCAATCAGGGTGGAGTTTCCATGTTCTCCCCGTGTCCACGTAGGTTTCCTCCGGGTTCTCCGGTTTCCTCCCACAGTCCAAAAACATGGATCAAGGAATTGAATTGAGTTCTTCAGATTGCCCCATGTTAAGTGTGTGTGTGTGTGTGTGTGTGTGTGTGAGTGAGTGTGTGCCCAGCGATGGATTGGCGCCCTGTCCTGGGTGTATCTGCCCAGCGCCCGAAACGATCTCCCCTGGATGGGCATGGAGAACCCCCCCACGACCCTAATAGAGGATAAAGGTGGAAGATAATGAATGAATAATTCAAACCCACTGGTGGCTTAGTGGTTGGCATGTTCTCCTCTCAGTGCTAAAGATTCCCGGTTCGAATCCCAATCAGGGTGGAGTTTCCATGTTCTACCCGTGTCCGTGTGGGTTTCCTCCGGGTTCTCCGGTTTCCTTCCACAGTCCAAAAATATGGATCAAGTCAATTGAGTTCTTCAAATTGCCCCATATAGAGTGTGTATGTGTGAGTAAGTGTGTGCCCAGTGATGTATTGGCGCCCTGTCCTGGGTGTATCTGCCCGGTGCCCGAGGCGTTCTCCCCTGGATGGACATGGGGAACCCCCCCCATGACCCTAATGGAGGATAAAGCAGAAGATTATGGATGGATGTAATATGCTTATGGCAAATTATGTATATTACATCTAAACATCAAGCTGTTTTGAGGTAAGTCACCAAGCCAAGCACAGTTTATAAATAATACAAGCAGAGGGCATTTCATAACCTCAATTTACCCATTAGTATGAAAACAGGTGTACCTTTAAAAAAAGCTTCTCATTCACAGTGAGGACACACAGACGCCACACAGAAACCATCTTTGTTCGCTTCAATCAGGAAACCTTGCTTTGAGGCTGTAGCACTAACCGCTGCACCACAGTACCCCCTCACCTTCAATAGCCCACAGATACACTAATTCTCTCATGTAGCTGGCACGAACACCACCACACACATTTTCCCACACGAGTTCTTGATATTGGCGGCACGGTGGCTTAGTGGTTAAGCATGTTCTCCTCTCAGCACTAGGGATTCCCGGTTCGAATCCCCATCTGGGTGGAGTTTCCATGTTCTCCCCGTGTCTTTGTGGGTTTCCTCCGGGTTCCTCCCACAGTCCAAAAACATGGATCAAGTTAATTGAGTTCTCCAAATTGCCCCATATAGAGTGTGTGTGTGAGTGAGTGTGTGTCCAGTGATAGATTGATGCCCTGTCCTGGGTGTATCTGCCCAGCGCCCTAAACGTTCTCCCCTGGATGGACATGGGGAACCCCCCCCACAACCCTAATAGAGGATAAATCGGAAGATATTGAATGAATGAATGAAGTTCTTGATATTATACACCTATGGCCATGCTGTTGATCCAATCACATCGTAGTATTTAACAAAAAGAAAATTATAACCATCACACGATGTCATGATTAATCAAGACAAGCATACACCAAACATTAATATCATTGTTGTACCTGAATATCAACCTGCCATGGCCAGTGTCCATCTGTTGCATCGAACCCTCCCACTATCCTGCTTTGGAGAGGAGGCTGGCCGCATTCTGAAACATACATATGAAATATGAGATGTACTGTTCCTCTTTTGGTTTTAACATCATGTTTTGTTTTATTTACCCTATTAAATTCTACTTTAAATACAAGAACATCACAATATCAAATGATTATTATAACTGTTTGCAACCAAACCCCATGCCCATCCAGGAGAGAACGTTTTGGGCGCTGGGCAGATAGACCCAGGACAGGGTGCCAATCTACCACTGGGCACACACTCACTCACACAGACACACACACATACTGTACAAACTCTATATAGGGGAATTTGGAGAACACAATTGACTTGATCCATGTTTTTGGACTGTGGGAGGAAACCGGAGAACCAGGAGGAGACCCACGTGGACATGGGGAGAACATGGCAACTCCACTCAGATGGGGATTCGAACCGGGAATCCCTAGTGCTGAGAGAAGAACATGCCAACCACTAAGCCACCGTTCCGCGCTTGTTTGTATATATTATGGCTTATATTTTTATTTTATTTTTAATTTATTGTATTTTTACTTACATTTATTCATACATAGTATTATATTGGTTTTTATTTTGTTCATGTTTCTTTCTTACTAGCACCTTTGAAGTTGCACCCAAATTTTATTGTAATGAAAATTATAATGACAATGAAGGCGATTCTGATTCTGATATAAATGAACAAGAATTATCCAATAAATGTGGATTTCTTGTTAGGAATTAATTATTTCATTGCCCAAGCGAAGCGGTGGCGGGATGCTTTGCACTTTCACCTCTCAGCACTGGAGATACAGGTTTGAATCCCGATCTGGGTGGAGTGTCAATGTTCTCCCAATGGGTTTCCTCTTAAATCAGAGAGACTACACCACCATGCCGCCCGCCACAAGGGAAATGTGTCATTATGATATCTGCTTTACAGTCGCAGACACGTAAAACTCTTCTTGAGAGAACTTTAGGGACTTTATTGATGAGAAGTTCACATGAAGGTGGGGTCTACTGTCTACTGTAGTATTTAAAGAGTAACATTATATTAAAAATGACAATCCATAGTGTAATGCACATTGAGGTTTGAGAGTATGTTAGAGCCCAAGCATACTGAGGAGACTATGTTTTGGGATCTGGGCAGATACATTCAGAACAGGGCACAGGGCATCACTGGGCACATACACACTATATAGGGGCATATTCCATCCATCCATTATCTTCCGCTTCATCCTCTATTAGGGTCGTGGGGGGGTTCCAAATGCCCATCCAAGGGAGAACGTTTCGGGCGCTGGGCAGATACACCCAGGACAGGGCACCAATCTATCACTGGGCACACACTCACTCACACACTCTATATGGGGCAATTTGGAGAATTTAATGGACTTGATCCATGTTTTTGGACTATGGGATGAAGCCGGATAAAACCCACGCGGACACGGGGAGAACATGGACACTCCACCCAGATGGGGTTTCAAACCGGGAATCCCTAGCGCTGAGAGGCAAACGTGCTAACCACTCAGCCATGCCGTACTAGGGGCTTATTGGAGCAGGCAATTCAGATTGAAGCCATGTGTTTGGACTGTGGGAGAACATATGGAATCCTCCCAGACCGGGATTTAAAACAGGATCCCTTACACTAAGAGGTGGACTATACCATGTGCCACCCCTTACAGACAATAATTAATCTCAAAATAAAAGTGTTAAGAGCTCTAAAAAAGTTAAAAACAAGGCTTTATCATTTAAATAACCTGAAAGCTAAAGTGATAAAGTGTTAGATAATTTATCAAAAGACGAAAGACAAACTTCAGCATATTGAGCTGAAGTTAAATACCTCCAGTTGTGCTAAAAGAGGGTTAAAACTGCATTCTTTAGAAGACTGACAAACAGAAAGCTGCACATTAACTTACCCAGTGCAAACACAACACCTGTCCAGAGACCTTTGGGAAAAAAGGAGAAAAAGAAAAAAGGAATGTTGTTAGTTTAAAATATATAAAACTCACAAACTTAAAAAAATGCAGGTTCCATTTTAAATCCTGTGCAGTGGAATGTAATGACAAAAACAAGAGTAAAAAGGTCCATTCATAAGAACAGCAGGTACAAAACATGATCACATAAGTGACCACTCCCACACATTCCACCCTGAAGATGCTGAATTCAAAAAAGTCAGTAGAATGTCAGGACTCTGTAGTTTAAAGTTTTTTTTTGTTCCTAATTATAGTTAATGAAGTATAGTAGGACATTTTTAAACAGATATATTTCTTAGATGACCTTGGTGGACTAAAACAGTAAGCATTTGGCTGGAAATCTGTCACGTGTCTTTTGAACTACCATGAAAAGACTGAACACTGAAGATTACTTATAGTACTTTCTGGATTACATAATTTACATTCATATATTTAGAAATAATTATAGAGTAAAACAACTTTTTCTCGAAAATTAGATTAATGATCGTAGACAATAAAGAGTGAATGTGTGTGTGTGTGTGTGTGTGTGTGTGTGTGTGTGTGTGTGTGTGTGTGTGTGTGCACTAGCCTGGAGCATGGTGGTTAGGGTGTGAATCTGAAGGTTGTGGGTTTAAAACCCATTGGTCCACTGAAGTTACCAATGTCAGTCCATAAGCAAGACCCCTAACCCTCATTGCTCCAGGGATGCTTTATAATATGCTGTATAATAGCCAAGTCTGCATGTTTTACCTCAGTCACCAAGGTGAAATACTTGTGAGTCATTTTCATATTGCATCTGTTAATTTACTTGCATACGCTTCCACATTTTCTAATCGGTCTCCGTCATGTACTTATAGGAGAGCTGTGCAGCATAGTACGCACATATATTAGAAGGCTGGAGGTCTATGCACAGTTTTTAGATTTTTTTTTAAATCAGTGTGCTTTATTAGAAATTTACTATCATGGATTATTTGCTTATTTATTACTGATTGAGAGAGACTTGGTCTTCCATATAGTTTTCTACATTAAAATGTTATTTAAACATCATTTAATACTACTGCAATGAAAATAGGGCACTCCTGACCATTAAAAGGGGACGAACACTGTATGTACTGTAGTCCACAAAATAAAAATAAATAAAAAAAGATTGACAGGTACTATATATATATATATATATATATATATATATATATATATATATATATATATTATGTCAAAATCATTTTAAAAGGATATAAAATTGTCAAAAATATATTTAAAAACACTTTGAAAGGATATAAGATTGCAATATATATAATTGTTTGTAATAATTTTAGTTCTTCTGATTATTGAATAAATTTAATGGCCACATCTTTTGCTAACAAATTAAATAAAAACATAAATTACAACAGGCCTGATTATAGATTAAAATATTACATTTGCGCATTAACCCAGAATGTTAAGCAGTGAATCGCCACCTGAAATGATCTGAACTGAAAATGATGGAATCAAATCCACAGAAATGTCTTTCATTCGTTTGGTTCATTCTTTTTCTAGATCACTCATCCTGATCAGGATGGCAGGGGGGAGCTGAGATTTATCGATTAATCAGTGCATCCCTTCACCTGTCCATGCAGACCAACACATTCACACACACATTCACACCGAGGCCAGTGTAGTTTCGCCTGGTCACTTACAGGACGTTCTGGATTAAAGCCTCATGAATATAATAATATAATATAGTAATAATGATGGGGCGGCACGGTGGCTTAGTGGTTAGCATGTTCGCCTCTCAGCGCTAGGGATTCCCGGTTCGAATCCCCATCTGGGTGGAGTTTCCATGTTCTCCCCGTGTCTGCGTGGGTTTCCTCCGGGTTCTCCGGTTTCCTCCCACAGTCCAAAAACATGGAACAAGTTAATTGAATTCTCAAAATTGCCCCATATAGAGTGTGTCTGTGTGAGTGAGTGTGTGCCC
>JAFMOD010000056.1:1301623-1326494 GCA_019802435.1 Corydoras maculifer | reverse complement strand
TGACACTGATGTGGTGAGGGGGTTTTAGTGCAGCAGTGCTGCTGGAGTTTCATTTCTCCACCTCAGTGACACTGCTGGGATAGGAATAATGCACCAACCAAATAACCCCTGCTCTGTGGTGCTACTATTGGGGTTCTGACCATTAGAACAGAGTAAAGGGGACGTACACAGTATGTACTGTAGAACAAACAGATGGACTACAGTCTGGAATTGGAGAACTACAAAGTCCATCTTTACAGCGGAACTGAGAACATGCACAATAAGTGGAGCAGAAAGGTGTGTCCAAACGTTTAACTGTGTACATAACACTGTGGAAATTGTGTGGAAAACTCTTGTGTTATGATTTGGGTAATAGTGCTGAAGTCTAAAGTTTGTTTGAGTCTAAATATTGCCAGACCCCAGATTAAAAACATCATCCATCCATCAGCTTCCGCTTCATCCTATATGAGGGTCACGGGGGGGTTCCACATGCCCATTCAGGGGAGAAAGTTTCGGGCACTGGGCAGATACACCCAGGACAGGATGCCAATCTATCACTGGGCACACACTCACTCACACACACACACTCTATATGGGGTAATTTGGAGACCTCAATTGACTTGATCCATGTTATTGGACTGTGGGAGGAAACCGGAGAACCAGGAGGAAACCCACGCAGACACGGGGAGAACATGGAAACTCCACCCAGATTGGGATTCGAACCGGGAATCCCTAGTGCTGAGAGGAGAACATGCCAACCACTAAGCCACCGTGCCGCCCAGATTGAAAACATGTTTCTAATTATTTAATCATCTTTAAATTACTTGCTGGTCCAAAAGGTTGTTATACTCTTGCCATTCGCATAGTTATATAATATCAAATAATAGATTAAAATGTATAATTGTATTACATTTCTTTGATTTTATTATTTTTTACTTAATCCTATTCTAGGGTTGCAATAGAGGTTACCATGCAGAAGCAGGGAAGAATGTTTCAGGCGCTCAGCAGATACACCCAGGACAGGGCACCAATGCTTTTTATTTATTTTAACAGTTATTTAAGAATCCTAAATATTTTTACTATGAGTACAAGGGTTAGACATCCTGGACACATAGCCAATTTATTACAAGGCAGACATAGAGATATATTTTCTCACATATTTGTGTCACATAGCCATAACAGTAAGTAACTCCTGTTCATAAGAATAAATAAATTAATATTAATATAAATATATTAAGGGCGGCACAGTAATTTAGTGGTTTGCATGTTCTCCTTTCAGCACTAGGGATTCCCGGTTGGAATTCCCATCTGGGTGGAGTTTCCATGTTCTCCCCGTGTCCGTGTGGGTTTCCTCCCACAGTCCAAAAACATGGATCAAGGTCAATTGAGTTCTTTAGATTGCCCCATGTAGAGTGTGTTTGTGTAAGTGTGTGCCCAGCGATGGATTGGTGTCCTGTCCTGGGTGTATCTGTCCAGCGCCCAAGACGTTCTCCTCTGGATGTGCATGGGGAACCCCCCCTTGACCCTAATATAGGATAAAGCGGAAGATAATGGATGGATATAAATATATAAATATATAAAGTATATATATTTACACTATGTATATAATATAGTGTGTGTATATATATATACACACACTATAATAAATAAGTATAAATATTTAAATCAATATATAAATATTTAAAAAGTTAAGTATTTATATTGGAGAAAATTAGCTCTCCTAAAGGAAATCTAGTAAATTATAAAGCTTTAGATAACATATAAGTTACATAAATAATGCACTGAGTGATGCCATCTATAAACTAGAGTTCTTTACTTAATATTATAGAATAATATATAATATCAGTAAATGTATTATTATTAAATGTCCTGGTTAATATCTGAATGGATTATGCTATTTAAACACTAAATGTGTAATCAAGCTGTTTCCACATGTATGTATACAAACAGGTCCTTCCTGTACCCTCAAACAACAGGTTATTTTCCTGTCCTTTCATGTGGAAGATTGTAAAGACTGGATGTGTGACGGTGGGTGAGTTGTGAATATCCTGTTTATTTTGGCTTTTCTTTCTTATTTTTATTATCGTCAATATGAATCTATAAAAACAGCCACTGTATGTTTCTGAGATTTACACAAATCCTTAAGATTCTGGGTCATTTTCCTGTTCGGTTTACTTTCCGTTATTAGTCTGAGGAATGGACCAGTGAGTTCATGATGGACAGCACCGATCATATGGTCATGAGGATGAGAGGATTACAGATTTTGATGGTACGATTATTGTCTAAAAATAATGATAATTATATTATTATTATTATTATTATTAATATAACTTGATTCATTAATATTATTATAATCACGTTTTTTTACTTAGTGATAGACAATTATTTCTGTTTAATGCCATTTTAAGACAAAATGGAAACATTGATGAATAATAATAATAACAAGAAGGTGGCACAACACGGTACCACTGCCAAATGATGAAATGATCTCCCTAACACTGTCTGTAAAACCAAGACATCCATCCATCCATCCATCATCTTCTGATTTATCCTCTATTAGGGTCGTGGGGTTGGGTTCCCCATGCCGGGCGCTGGGCAGATACACCCAGGACAGGGCGTCAATCTATCACTGGACACACACTCACTCACACAGACACACTCTACATGGGGCAATTTGGAGAACTCAATTGACTTGATCCATGTTATTGGACTGTGGGAGGAAACCGGAGAACCCGGAGGAAACCCACGCGGACACGGGGAGAACATGGAAACTACATACAGATGGGGATTTGAACCCGTGCCACCCAATTCCAAGACATTCAGCATTAAAAAAATTTTTTAAAAAAAAGGTATTTGCTATTTGCTTATTTACATGCTTGTGTTCTCTCATTTGCATGATAATAACCTCTGCTAAATGACTAAATATACTGTAAAAGCTTACCCTCCGTATTAAGTCCACAAAAATTGAAACTGCAAACCTGAGGGTGGGAGTGTCAGTTGACACTTCTATTTTTTACCACATATAAAGTGTGCTTGTGTGGCCCACTAGGTTATAAATGATAAAAATGTGGTTTCGTGATTCAAAAATAGATTTTCCTTCTGAGTATTTTAAAACAGCTATACTGACAGAGACCATGTTTATTCATAGACTGTGAAAAAGTTAGATTTGCAAAGCTTTATATAAAAAAAAATGGTTGTAAAGACAAATGCATTTTCTGATTCTAAGAACCAACCACTGGATTGAAAATATAAAGTATTTAGGGAAAAAAACAATCTAGAGACCTTTACTGTTATATAGATACTCATTACTGCTTACTGCTTGTGAAACGATGGAGGGGCTAGAAACTAAAATAAACTAAATACAATTACATTTGGTCATTTATTTGCCGCTTTTATTCAAAGCAACTAAGTCTTGCTCAAGGACCCACATTGGTAACTTCAGTGGACCTGGGATTTGAACCCACAACCTGCAGATTAATAGCCCAACACCCTAAGCACTGAGCTAAATAAACTCATATATACATGTATTTATGTGTGGGCGGCATGGTGGCTTAGTGGTAAGCATGTTCTCCTCTCAGCACTAGGGATTCCGGGTTCGAATCCCAATCTGGGTGGAGTTTCCATGTCCTCCCCGTGTCCCCATGGGTTTCCTCCGGGTTCTCCGGTTTCCTCCCACAGTCCAAAAACCCGAACCAAGTCAATTGAGTTCTTTAAATTGCCCCATATAGATTGTGTCTGTGTGAGTGATTGTGTCCCCAGCGATAGATTGGCGCCCTGTCCTGGGTGTCTCTGCCCAGCACCCAAAACGTTCTCCCCTGGATGGGCATGGGGAACCCCCCCCCCCCCCCGCGACCCTAATAGAGGATAAAGCGGAAGATAATAGATGGATGGATAGATTTATGTACAGTGCCAGTCAAAAGATTGGCCACAGCTTCTTTTCTCTTAACTGTCCATGTTCTCAGTTCCACTTCCTGTTAAGATGGTCTTTGTAGTTCTCCAATTCCAGACTGTAGTCCATCTGTTTGTTCTACAGTACATACTGTGTACGTCCCCTTTACTCTGTTCTAATGGTCAGAACCCCAATAGTAGCACCACAGAGCAGGGGTTATTTGGTTGGTGCATTATTCCTATCCCAGCAGTGTCACTGAGGTGGAGAAATGAAACTCCAGCAGCACTGCTGCACTAAAACCCCCTCACCACATCAGTGTCACTGCAGAACTTAAAATATACCTGTTCTATGACGGAGAACCAACAGGGGAATAACAAAAATAGTAATAGAGTACGGAGCAAGACGGAGGCTGTCCAAACATGTATATATGTGTATATTAAGATTAATAAGTTATTAATTAATAATTAAGGTCGGCATGGTGGCTTAGTGGTTGGCATGTTCTCCTCTCAGCGCTAGGGATTCCCGGTTCGAATCCCAATCTGGGTGGAGTTTCCATGTTCTCCCTGTGTCCACGTGGGTTTCCTCCGGGTTCTCCGGTTTCCTCCCACAGTCCAAAAACATGAATCAAGTCAACTGATTGCCCCATATAGAGTGTGTCTGTGTGAGTGAGTGTTTGTCCAGTGATAGGTTGGCGTCCTGTCCTGGGTGTATCTGCCCAGAACCCGAAACGTTCTCCTCTGGATGGGCATGGAGAACCCACCCGCGACCCTAATAGAGGATAAAGCGGAAGATAATGAATAAATGGAATTAATAATTATTTGGTAATTTACAAGTTACCACAAGACATTAAGGGGAGGTTTAAAGGTAAAGTAGTTAAAATTAGTTTAAATTACATAAAAAGTTTTTTTTTTTCCACTTTTCCGACCAGTAATTAGACAGAATTATTAAAAAACGTTATGTATTGCATTTATTGACACATCAGTCAAGTACATCAGTGTTGAAGTGTGTAAAGTGTGTGTACTTTAGGGTTCATTAAGAACCGTTAGATGCTGAAGGAGTATATAACAGACCGCTACAAAGAGCTGCCGGCTCAGATTTCACAGAGAGAGGAAGAGAGGGAGGAAGGTTGAGAGGGAGGGAGGAGGAGGAGGTGTCAGCACTATTGATCTGCTCTGCCTGGAAGCCGGAGGAACACTGGTGGAGGAGACATCAAGCCGAAGTCTACAAACCGGGTAGGGCCACAGATAAAGCTGTGCTTAGAAGCTTAGAAAAGCTGATTAAAATCAATATGTTATAATAAACACTATCATAGCTGAGCACATTTTTCTTTTGTTAATGGAGTTTGTCCTATCTGTAACTTTTAGTTCTGTTTTTAGTTGATGAAATGTAATTAGGAGAGCTCCAGAATGACATCCGCCACTGGGGTAACGATCAGGATTATTTGTGCAGGGATAAAGGCGTGCGCAGAGTGATGGAGAACTTGGTTCTGCTCTACCTGAGCGCCACCGTGAGCGTGTTGACAGCTCCGGGAAATGCCGCACCCGCGCCCGCACCCGACCTGTACTCTCGCAGTCTGGTGAGTTGTGCTTCATTGCTT
The DNA here is from genome assembly GCA_019802435.1 of Corydoras maculifer. NCBI lineage: Eukaryota > Metazoa > Chordata > Actinopteri > Siluriformes > Callichthyidae > Corydoras > Corydoras maculifer. The sequence goes on along the minus strand of JAFMOD010000056.1, from coordinate 1,321,029 downwards.
CTCAGTCCCAACTGTAAAGCAAAAGATTCTGAATGTTAGTTTATGACCTGTAGCCATTGCTCGGCCGCTCAAGGAGGATGAGTCTCCCACTGAGCCTCGGTCCTCACAAGGATTTTTCCCTAAAATAACATCATAACAGGAAGGTTTTACATGTCACTGTCACTTCGGCTTGCTCTTTGGGGGTTTAAAGGCTTATAACACTGTAAAGCTGCTTTGGGACATTGTTCATCCATTCATTCATTATCTTCTGCTTCATCCTCTATTAGGGTCGTGGGGGGGGGTTTCCTATGCCCATCCAGGGGAAAAAGTTTCGGGCGCTGGGCAGATACACCCAGGACAGGACGCCAATCTATCGCTCGGCACATACTCACTCACACAGACACACTCTATATGGGGCAATTTGGGGAATTCAATTGACAGGATAGATACACCCAGGACAGGAGGCCAATCTATCGCTGGGCACACACTCTTTCACACAGACACACTCTGTATGGGGCAATTTGGAGAACTCAATTGACTTGATCCATGTTTTTGGACTGTGGGAGGAAACCGGAGAACCCGGAGGAAACCCACGTGGACACGGGGAGAACATGGAAACTCCACCCTGATGGGAATCCGAACCAGGAATCCCTAGTGCTGAGAGGAGAACATGCTAACCACTAAGCCACCATGCCACTCTTTGTGACAATGTACTATTTTAAAAAGCGCTATATAAATAAATTACCTGAACTACTTATTTCATTTCTGTGATATTAGTCGAGTTTCTTTAGTATTATTATTAGTCTTGTCTCATGTCATTAGGCAACATGATGCATTATAAAGGGCCGGTTGCTTAGTTTCTGCTTCAATGGATGTAATAACGGAAGTTCCTTCATCGTCGGATTTCGTAATGAAGCAACCGCTGGAATATATATGAAATAAAATGCAAACGCCACTTCAGCAAAGTTGTGTAACTTTTTGAAAAAATGACTGAAAACTAGGATCTGTAGTGTGTTTTAGTCGAAGCTTTAATTCAATTTGAATGAATATAAACTTTAACAGGCATGGTGGCTTAGTGGTTGGCATGTTCTCCTCTCAGCACTAGGGATTCCCGGTTCGAATCCCAATCTGGGTGGAGTTTCCATGTTTTCCCCGTGTCCGCGTGGGTTTCCTCCAGGTTCTCCTGTTTCCTTTCACAGTCCAAAAACAGGGATCAAGGACAACTGAATTCTCCAAATTGCCCCATATAAAGTGTGTCTGTGTGAGTCAGTGTGTGCCCAGTGATAGATGGCACCCTGTCCTGGGTGTATCTGCCCAGCACCCGAAATGTTTTCCCATCAATGGGAATGGGGAACCCCCCCGCAACCCTAGTAGAGGATTAAGCGGAAGATAATGGATGGATGGATAAAATTTAACAGTCGGTAGAACTAAGAACAAACTCAACTAAATGTCTGATATTCTCTGAGCTGGTGTGGTTTTTATTTGTGTGCTGTGGTGTTTGCTGTGGTGTTTGGTTTGTGTCTCTACGTTTGTGTGGTTTTTTCTTTACTGATTATCTGGCATTGCTGGGTTGTTTATTGTTATTTGGTATACAAATGTTTCAGCATTTTGGCATTTATGTTTTCATATATGTATTTTAAATTCAATTAATTTAATTTAAATTTAATTGCTGTTATTGTCATAGTTACGCACAGTGGTGCATGTAATACCATTTAAAGCAACATGTTTTAGAGCACATGTTTGAGGGATGTCCATCCATCCATCCATCCTTTACCTTCCGCTTTATTCTTTATTTCTTTATTTATTGGTTCCCCATGCCCATCCAGGGGAGAATGTCTTGGGCGCTGGGCAGATACACCCAGGACAGGGCGCCAACCTATCACTGGACACACACTCACTCACACACACACTCTATATGGGGCAATTTGGAGAACACAATTGACTTGCAATTTGAAGAACACAATTGACTTAAAACCCATGTGGACACGGGGAGAACATGGAAACTCCACCCAGATGGGGATTCAAACCGGGAATCCCTAGTGCTGAGAGGAGAACATGCCAACCACTAAGCCCCCGTGCCGTTAAGGAACGTCACTTTTTTATAATAAAACATCAGAGGAAGACATGGAAGGAAATAAATTAAATTGGATTCATGAGAAAATATCACTTCTCTTTAAAACACAGAAGTTCATTAAAAGGAAGACATTTTAAATTCAAAATGAAAGTGGAAGCCTGATCTGGTCTTCTTTTGGTTTTCTTATTTGGATGTAATAAAATAATGATAATGATTTATATTATTCAGTATTGTATGTACCACAACTCTGGCAGGCCAGCTAATGCTCTGATGGATTGATTCCAGAATGTTCCGTTCCATTAGCAACCATCCCATTTTTCACAAATACTAAGATGGGAATGAGATCCATTTTGTTTCCTTTACTAAGGAACTAACATTATACATCATGTGAAGGATCCTAAAACTGCTATGATCATATTTTTGGTCAAAAAAATATAATAAATATATATATATATATATAGGGGCATGGTGGCTTAGTGGTTGGCATGTTCTCCTCTCAGCACTAGGGATTCCCAGTTCGAATCCCAATCTGGGTGGAGTTTCCATGTTTTCCCCGTGTCGGTGTGGGTTTCCTCCGGGTTCTCTGGTTTCCTCCCACAGTCCAAAAACATGGATCAAGTCAATTGAGTTCTCCAAATTGCCCCATATACTGTAGAGTGTGTAGTTTATTTATATATATATATATATATATATATATATATATATATATTATTTATATTTATATATATGTATATGTGTGTGTGTGTGTGTGTGTGTGTACTTTAACAGTCTTGAAATTGAAATTGGAAATCTGGTGATGTATCTGGCAACATTGGATGTACCTTTAAAAAAATGTGTTTTTTAATCTTGCTGACTGTCTAGCTTAAAATTTTGGTGTAGCGCATGCTGCTATTTTAACACAAACACTCTCTATATGGGGCAATATAGAGAACTCAATTGACTCAATTGATCCATCTTTTTGGACTGTGGGAGGAAACCGGAGAACCCAGAGGAAACCCACGCGGACACGGGGAGAACATGAAATCTCCACCCAGATGGGGATTCAAACCAGGAATCCCTAGTGCTGAGAGGAGAACATGCTAACCACTAAGCCACCCATTTGAAATATTATATAAATTAAAATTTCTTTCTTTTTCTCAGGACTGGCTAAGTAGATACGGCTACCTTCCTCCTCCAGATCCACGAACAGGGAGGCTACAGACTAAAGAAGGCATTGAAAGAGCCATAAAACAGATGCAGAGATTTGGTGGCTTAAAGGAGACGGGGCAAATTGGTAAATTGTTTTTTTTTATTCTTTAAGATCATTTACCACGTGGTTGGTGGAAATGCTTTCTACGGATAATTACTAATCCATACCACGCGTTTGCAACCTCATAGCAGCGCTGCATCAGAGGGTTCCATTTCTGCAATCCATATATTGATCTGCACTCTGTCTCGTTCCCCAGATGGAGACACCATGAAGCTAATGTCAACGCCGAGATGCTCGTTGCCGGACATTGTGGGCACTGAGGACATGCTTAGGAAGAAAAGAAGGAAAAAGCGATACACTCTCGCTGGCTCTCAGTGGGACAACGTGAACCTGGACTGGAGGTTTGTGATGACTAGGCAGATGATACAATTACAGATTCCAATGGTTCAATTAATATCTAGGAAGTAATTATGATTATATGATTATTATTCTGATTATGCAATAGGGTCGTGGGGTGGGGGTGGGGGGTTCCCCATGCCCATCCAGGGGAGAACATTTTGGACACCGGTCAGATACACCCGGGACAGGACGCCAATCTATGATTAGACACACCCTCACTCACACACACTCTATATGGGGCAATTTGGAGAATTCAATTGACCTTGATCCATGTTTATGACTGTGGGAGGAAACCGGAGAACCCAGAGGAAACCCACGCAGACACGGGGAGAACATGGAAACTCCACCCAGATTGGGATTTGAACCGGGAATCCCTAGTGCTGAGAGGAGAACATGCCACCGTGCTGCCCTGAATATTAACACAAAATATTCAATTCTTTTGTGAAAATCTATCGATTCATTATTTTTAACTTAATCCTATGATAGTGTCACGGGGCAGAGGGGGGGTTACACACTCACACTCTCTCACCCACACACACACACACACACACACACACACACACACACACACAGAGGCAATTTAGATAGAAACAACATAGAGTAGCCAATTTACCTTGATTCCATGTTTTTGGACTTTGGGAGGACACTCACATCGGACACAGAGAGAGCATGGAAACTCCATCCAGATTGGGATTTGAACCTGGATTCCCAGCGCTAAGAGGAGAACATGCTAACCACAGCCACCGTGCCCTTTGTGATAATCAGAGCAAAAAAATAATCTGTGTTTCTTAAAGTATACATTTTTTTCATCCATCCAACAGATGGACTACAGTCTGGTATTACAGTAAGTGGAACTGAGAACATGGACAGTTAAGAGAAAAGAAGCTGTGGCCAATCTTCTGACTGGCACTGTACATAAATTCATCCATCCATCCATTATCTCCTGCTTTATCCTCTATTAGGGCCCGGGGGGGGTTCCCCATGCCCATTCAGGGGAGAACGTTTTGGGCGCTGGGCAGATAGACCCTGGACAGGGCGCCCTGGACACTGGACACACACTCACTCACACACACACACACTTGACCTTGATCCATGTTTTTGGACTGTGGGAGGAAACCCATGCAGACACGGGGAGAACATGGAAACTCCACCCAGATTGGGATTGGAACCGGGAATCCCTAGTGCTGAGAGGAGAACATGCTAACCACCAAGCCACCATTCCGCCGCATAAGTTAAATTAATTCTTTCAATTACAATTTATTAAAAAACAATTAATTGTCTCATCCTCACTGATGACACTCCAAACTCCAAATCTGCTTTTAAACAAACAGTTTATCCTTATTATTCATCTTTAATTTGTTGTCCATCTTTCCCTTTAGTCTTCTGAATTACCCCAAGTTCAACCCCACCTTACGGCAGGATACCATCAAAACCATCATGTTCTACGCTTTTAAAGTCTGGAGCAACAGCACAAACCTCATTTTCAATGAAGCCGCCCCAGAAAAAGCCGATCAAGCCGCCATCCGAATCTCGTTCCAACACTCTCTCCATGACGACGGTTACCCTTTCGATGGAATGGGAGGCACACTTGCCCATGCATTCTTCCCTGGCAGAGCCGCAATCAGTGGAGACACACACTTCGATGATGAAGAGACATGGACATACGGAGCACAGGATGATGAAGGCACTGACCTCTTCACCGTGGCGGTTCACGAGTTCGGACATGCACTAGGCCTCTCCCATTCGTCCACAGATCCCTCCATCATGCGTCCATATTACCAGGGCTCTGTGGGAGACATCAGCAAGTATACACTTCCCATGGACGATCTGTTGGCCATTCAGTCTCTTTATGGTGAGTGATTATATTTATATGTGAAAATTAATTTGCATAGTTTTGAGTTGTAGAATAGCTAAATAGCATTTTTAAAGATATTAATCCCGTAAATAGATAGATAGACAGATAGCTAGATAGATAGACAGATAGCTAGACAGACAGACAGACAGACAGACAGACAGACAGACAGACAGACAGACAGACAGACAGACAGACAGACAGATAGATAGATAGATAGATAGATAGATAGATAGATAGATAGATAGATAGATAGATAGATAGATAGATAGATAGATAGATAGATAGATAGATAGATAGATAGATAGATTAAATACATAGACAGACAGACAGATAGATAGACAGACAGACAGATAGATAGATTAAATACATAGACAGACAAACAGATAGATAGATTAAATACATAGAAAGACAGACAGACAGACAGACAGACAGACAGACAGACAGACAGACAGACAGACAGATAGATAGATAGATAGATAGATAGATAGATAGATAGATAGATAGATAGATAGATAGATAGATAGATAGATAGATAGATAGATAGATAGATAGATAGAATACTTTATATTATAGTAGCAGTAACAGTACAATAAAAAATAGACAGTATTTTTATAGAGGGTATGAATTTAAAAACTATATTTATGGTTACTGTTACAAAGTGTCAAAGTGTGGTACTAAAACTAAAAATGAAAATAAAGTCTCCAGTACGGATGGAGACCTAAGTAATGCTGTGCAAAAAACAATAGACAGTTTTTAAATGTCCTGTTGTTTTATTTGTTCCTCCGGCCCAGGACAGTTGTATTGTAGAGCCTGACGGCCCTTGGAACAAAAGATCTCCTGAGTCTGTCTGAAGAGCAGCTCAGTGACAGCAGCCTGGCACTCAACGTGCTCCTCTGGTCCATAATGATGAAATAATGACAGTAATACATATCCTAATGGAAACACTGCAAATAATAATGTATATAAGCAAACATCGTCTCATATACGGACTTGGTAGTTCTATAATTCTATTCTGTTAGTCCACTTTAGTATGTTTAGTATGCTGTGATGACCAGGACCCCCACAAAGGCAGTATGAAGGTGGTGGATGATTCTCAGTAGTGCAGTGATACTGCCGGTATGAGTGGATCAGACACAGCAGTGCTGCTGGACAGAGAACAGTACACCAATCAGAACATACCACTCGTACCATCATCCACCACCCTAATAATACCGGCTTTGTGAAGGTCCTGAGAATCAGAGAACAGAGTATGTAGAGAAGCAGATGGACTATGGAATGAACCTGTAGAACTACAAAATCCAGCTATATGATCAGTGGAGACACAGTGAGCTGGCTCTAATAAAATGGCCGGTGAGTGTACATCAATTAAACATCACCAAGCACATAGAATGTTGTAGTTCAACTACAGGTTTTACTGTGTGACAGTATTTCGTGTCTTTGTTCTGTTGGCATGTCCATGCCTGGTTCCTCTATTCTGTCTTAAAAACCTAACTCAGCATTTTTCACTTGCTCAGGAATCAAAGTGAAGACAGACACGACCAACAACCGCCCCTCCATACCACATCTACCCAGCCTCCCCAAACCTCCAGTTACGCGAGGAACGGTTCAGTAAGTGTGAACTAAAAACAATAACTCACTCATAACACTTAAGCTGTTAGAACGTTAGTTTGGTTAGGGTGGAAACTTCCTGTACCTATCTACATGGTAACCGTAAGAGGGAGGACCCCTTAACCGAAAGACAAAGTGCACAATGTCTACATATTTCCTCTCACTTGCTTCACACAGCGGTTAAGTAACGGACGTGTAATGTTATAATGTTGTTTTGTGGACAGAACAATTAGAACACAAAAATCTATTAAATATTTGTTCTAATTTGTGTTTTTTTTTTATGAAACAATCATCACACATATGTATATTATATGAATGTATACAGATTCTTCATTTGCCATATAGATGGTCTTTGTAGTTTTAAAATTACAGACTGTGTGTGTGTGTGTGTGTGTGTGTGTGTGTGTGTGTGTGTGTGTGTGTGTGTGTGTGTGTGTTAAAAGAAGGAAACAAACTGTGGGGATTATCAATTCAATATAAAATAAAATATAACATAACATGTAACATAACATATAACATAACACAACACAACATAACATAACACAACATAACATAAACCATATAACAACATATAACATAACACAATATAACATAACATAACATATAAAAGGACAAAACATAAAATACCATACCATAACATAAAACATACAACATAACATAAAACATATAACATAACATAACATAAAAAGTATAACATAACAAAATATTGTACCATAACATATAGCATAACATAAAACATATAACATAACATAACATAACATAATATAAAACAATAAACCATAACATATAACATAACATAAAACCTATAACATAATATATAACAACATAAACATAAACCATATCATATAACATAACATAACACAAACCATAAACCATATCATATAACATAACATAACACAAACCATAAACCATAACATATAACATAACATAAAACCTATAACACAACATAACATAAAACAAAAACATATATCATATAACATATAACATAACATAACATAAAACGTATAACATATAATATATAAATATAAATATAAATAATCAGTGTCCTGTTCCTGTTTTAGACCTAACCCTGCATATCATGATCGCTGTGAGGGTGCATTTGATGCCGTGGCCAACATCAGAGGCGATGTTTTCTTTTTTAAAGGTACATTAAAAACATTAGATCCCATCCTAAAACTATTTGTAAGGTAAAGTTAATTAACACTTTCTAATTATAATGACCTTACAAACCTGGTTTGTCTTAACAGGACCATATTTCTGGCGAATGCAGCGATCTGGTTCATTAGTGTCACTGTCACCCGCTCTCATTAAAAACTTTTGGACCAGACTTCCCTCTAACATCGAGAAGATAGATGCTGTTTATGAGAGGAAGAGTGACAGTAGGATCGTCTTCTTCATCGGTAACCACAGTATGACTTTATACATTGACATGTTGTTTTAATAAATTATTCTTATAGAAATACAGTTTACACACAATTTTACTATATTGTATATTTTATGGGCGGCACGGTGGCTTAGTGGTTAGCACGTTCGCCTCTCAGCGCTAGGGATTCCTGGTTCGAATCCCCATCTGGGTGGAGTTTCCATGTTCTCCCCGTGTCTGTGTGGGTTTCCTCCGGGTTCTCCAGTTTCCTCCCACAGTCCAAAAACATGGATCAAGTCAATTGAATTCTCAAAAAAAAATTGCCCCATATAGAGTGTGTCTGTGTGAGTAAGTGTGTCCCCAGCGATGGATTGGCGCCCTGTCCTGGGTCTATCTGTCCAGCGCCTGAGACGTTCTCCCCTGGATGGGCATGGGGAACCCCACCGCGACCCTAATAGAGGATAAAGCGGGAGGTAATGAATGAATGAATGTTTATTTTATACTAATATTATTATGTGTAGGTGGCACAGTGGCTTAGTGATTAGCATGTTTGCCTCTCAGCACTAGGGATTCCTGGTTCGAATCCCAATCTGGGTGGAGTTTCCATGTTCTCCTTGTGTCCACGTGGGTTTCCCCCGGGTTCTCCGGTTTCCTCCCACAGCCCGAAAACATGGATCAAGGTCAATTGAATTCTCCAAATGGCCCCATTTAGAGTGTGTGTGTGTGTGAGTGAGTGTGTGCCCAGTGATAGATTGGCACCCTAATCTGGGTGTATCTGCCCAGCTCCCGAAATGTTGTCCCCTAGATGGGCATGGGAACCCGACCCCCCCCACCCCCGTGACCCTAATAGAGGATAATGCAAAATATAATTGATGAATGAATGTATATTTTAAACTAATATTACTATGTGGGGGTGGCGGCACGGTGGCTTAGTGGTTAGCACGTTCTCCTCTCAGCGCTAGGGATTCCCGGTTCGAATCCCAATCTGGGTGGAGTTTCCATGTTCTCCCCGTGTCTGCGTGGGTTTCCTCTGGGTTTTCCGGTTTCCTCCCACAGTCCAAAAACATGGATCAAGTTAATTGAATTCTCTAAATTGCCCCCTATAGAGTGTGTCTGTGTGAGTGAGTGAGTGCCCAGCGATGGATTGGCGCCCTGTATCTGGGTCTATCTGCCCAGCGCCCGAGACGTTCTCCCCTGGATGGGCATGGGGAACCCCACCGCGACCCTAATAGAGGATAAGCGGGAGATAATGAATGAAGGATTACTATGTGGGGGTAACTATGGGGCAACTTGGTGAATGCAATTGACCTTGATCCATGTTTTTGGACTGTGGGAGGCAACCGGAGAACCCGGAGGAAATCCACGTGGACACAGGGAGAACATGGAAACTCCACCCAGATTGGTATTTGAACCGGGAATCCCTAGCGCTGAGAGGAGAACATGCCAACCACTAAGCCACCATGCCGCTCACATGATGAAAATGTTTCCTTTATAAAATAGTGTTGCAGCCATCATTTACTTCTGTTTCCTGATCGCATCACAATATACTGTTCAGTACTAACTGATACAAGTTGTTGCAATATTTAAGAATTCCATTTTTATTGTCCAATTGTGTGTCCTTTAGGTGCACAGTTTTGGGTGTTTAAGGACACTGAGGCTATGCCAGGATACCCCCGTCCTCTGACGGACTGGGGCATGAGGACTCAAGATGGGAGGCTAGTGGAGCAGGTTGAGGCAGCGTTTGTTTGGGCCCATAATGGGAAAACTTATCTGTTCAGCAGTGGAGAATTCTGGAGGTTCACTGAGAGTCGAGAGACTTCAATCCCACAACCCGATGACTCCTACCCAAAAAGCACATCCCTGTGGAAGGGGGTCCCCAGTAATCCTGATGACATCATGAGTTGGGGAAAAGGTAAAACTTGATATAAAGTAGTTTTTAATTATGGAATCTGTCTCAGTCGCACTGTTAGGTTTAAACGAACTCATTTTGGATCATATAGTCAGGGGAAAGATTAACAATAACCTCTCTGAATTACATTTTTGATTTTTTGTTTTATATATAAGGGCTGCATGGGGGTTTAGTGCTTAGCATGTTCTCCTCTCAGTGCTAGGAATTCCCGGTTCGAATCCCCATCTGGGTGGGGTTTCCATGTTCTCCCCGTGTCCGCGTGGGTTTCCTCCGGGTTCTCCGGTTTCCTCCCACAGACCAAAAACATGGATCAAATCAATTGAATTCTCCAAATTGCCCCATATAGAGTGTGTCTGTGTGAGTGAGTGAGTGCCCAGTGATGGATTGGCGCCATGTCCTGGGTGAATCTGCCCAGCGCCCGAAACGTTCTCCCCTGGATGGGCATGGGGAACCCTCCGCGACCCTAATATAGGATAAAGTGGAAGATACTGAATGAATGAATGTAAATTGTCCATCCATCCATGTAAATTGTCCGCGTGGGGTGGGTTCCCCATTTCCATCCAGAGGAGAACGTTTCGGGCGACGGGCAGATGCACCCAGGACAGGGCGTCAATCTATCGCTGGGCACACACTCACTCACACAGACACTATCTATATGGGGCAATTTGGAGAACTCAATTGACTTGATCCATGTTTTTGGACTGTGGGAGGAAACCGGAAAACCCGGAGGAAACCCACGTGGACACGGGGAGAACATGGAAACTCCACCCAGATGGGGATTTGAACTGGGAATCCCTAGTGCTGAAAGGACCCGTGCCACCCTGACTGTAGTCCATTTGCTTAATTTGTATTCCCCTTTATTCTGTTGCTAAGTGGTCAGGACTGACACCAGTCCACAGACCGTAGCATTTGGTCGGTGTGTGGTCTTCAGGACGGCATATAATAAAGCTGATATTCTATTAAACTCATCTTTAAATATGTGTGGTCTATATGCAGAAACATGTGGTAAATTTACCACAAGGGCAGCTGGCGGTTCCTGTGGCAAGACTACTTCCGTTTAACACTGCCAGCTGCCTTTCACGCAAAATAAATATTAATATCTGTATTAACAAACTTATAATCGTACGAACAATTTAAAATGCACGTTGGAATTACAGACACCATTAAAAAGCAATAAAATTAAACAAGAGAACGAAAAGATAAGCGAATTAAATTAACATGGCTATCAGTGCGGCATGGTGATACGGTTTAATACACAGCTAAATACTGCCATCTTGCGGCAAAATCCTGTAGTTCCATTTTTTAGTACTTCAGTAGGATTAAACACATTCATTCATTCATTCATTCATTATTTCCCGCTTATCCTCTATTAGGGTCGCGGTGGAGTTCCCCATGCCCATCCAGGGGAGAACGTCTCGGGCGCTGGGCAGATACACCCAGGACAGGGTGCCAATCCATCGCTGGGCACACTCACTCACACAGACACACTCTATATGGGGCAATTTTGAGAATTCAATTAACTTGTTCCATGTTTTTGGACTGTGGGAGGAAACTGAAGAACCCGGAGGAAACCCACACAGACACGGGGAGAACATGGAAACTCCACCCAGATGGGGATTTAAACCGGGAATCCCTAGTGCTGAGAGGAGAACGTGCTAACCACTAAGCCACCGTGCCGCCGGATTAAACACAGTGCCAGTTAAAAGTTTCTTGCTCCACTTATTGTGCATGTTCTCAGTTCCACTTCCTGTAAAGATGGACTTTGTAGTTCTCCAATTCCAGACTGTAGTCCATCTGTTTGTTCTACAGTACATACTGTGTACGTCCCCTTTACTCTGTTCTAATGGTCAGAACCCCAATAGTAGCACCACAGAGCAGGGGTGATTAGGTTGGTGCATTAGTCCTATCCCAGCAGTGTCACTGAGGTGGAGAAATGAAACTCCAGCAGCACTGCTGCACTAAAACCCCCTCACCACATCAGTGTCACTGCAGAACTGACAATAAACAATCCACCACCCAAATGATACCTGTTCTGTTAATAGAGAACAGAGAACCAACAGGGGACTAACAACAACAAGAACACAGATGGACTACAGTCTGTAATTATAAAACTACAAAGTCCATCTATATGATAAGAGGAGGAGATAGATAATAGAGCAAGAAAGGGGCGTGTCCAAACTTTTGACTGCTACTGTATATATTTAAAAAAAATACCACCACAAGTTATAGAAGCGGGCAGCACGGTGGCTTAGTGGTTGGCATGTTCTCCTCTCAGCACTAGGGATTCCCGGTACGAATCCCCATCTGGGTGGAGTTTCCATGTTTTCCCCATGTCCGCATGGGTTTCCTACGGGTTCTCCAGTTTCCTCCCACATTCCAAAAACATGGATCAAGTCAATTGAATTCTCCAAATTGCCCCATATAGAGTGTGTCTGTGTGAGTGAGTGTGTGCCCAGCGATAGATTGGCGCCCTGTCCTGGGTCTATCTGCCCAGCGCCCGAAACATCTCCCCTGGATGGGCATGGGGAACCCCCCCACGACCCTAATAGAGGATAAAGTGGAAGATAATGAATGAATGAAAAGTTATAGAAGCTTTGCTTTAATATTCAACCAAATATTGTTTTACCTGAATTTAAATGACGTGAATTTTTTTTTCACAGCGGGCAACACTTACTTCTTTAAGGACAACTCCTACTGGGTCTTAAAGAGTGGAGGAATGGATCAGGATGTAGTCAGTCCCAAATCAACGGCGACTGACTGGATGTTTTGTTCTCCCTCTCCTCCAGTCACCCAGGCATCTTCTGACCCTCACCCAGGGGTCGGTAAATGCAGCTGTGCTATTAACAAGGCTTTCAAACAAACTCATTGTTCAGTGTTAATTATATTAGTACTGTTTCAGTGTCTCCGTGGCTTAATTTAGACGAGCCTGATTACTCTGTTGAAAATAATCGGATATGCTGTATTAAATATGTAAATATAAAAAATGTGGGCGGCACGGTGGCTTAGAGTTTAGCATGTTCTCCTCTCAGCTCTAGAGATTCCCGGTTCAAATCCCCATCTGGGTGGAGTTTCCGTGTTCTCCCCGTGTCCGCATGGGTTTCCTCTGAGTTGTCCGGTTTCCTCCCACAGTCCAAAAACATGGATCAAGGTCAACTGAATTCTCCAAATTGCCCCATATAGAGTGTGTCTGTGCAAGTGAGTGTGTGTCCAGCGATGGATTGGTGTCCTCTTCTGGGTGTATCTGCACAGCGCCTAAAAAATATTCTCCCCTGGATGGGCATGCGGAACCCCCCCACGACCCTAATAGAGGACAAAGTGGAATATAATGAATGAATTAATATATAATATGTACTTCTTATGGTAAGAATAAGTACAATAATTTGACTTGAGGTCTTACCTGATATAATAATAATCCATCCATCCATCATCTTCCGCTTTATCCTCTATTAGGGTCGAGGGGGGGTTCCCCATGCCCATCCAGACGAGAACGTTTTGGGCGTTGGGCAGATACACCCAGGACAGGGCGCCAATCAATTACTGGACACACACTCACTCACACATACACTCTATATGGGGCAATTTGGAGAACTCAATTGACCTTGATCCATGTTTTTGGACTGTGAGAGGAAACCGGAGAACCCGGAGGAAACCCACGTGAACACAGGGAGAACATGGAAACTCCACCTAGATTGGGATTCGAATTGGGAATCCCTAGTGCTGAGAGGAGAACATGCTAACCACTGAGCCACCGTACCACCCACCAAATATATATATATCTCAATTCAATATTCACTTAATTTTCTACTTTGGGGTGGAATTCCTCGTGCCCATCAAGGGTATAACATTTCGGGTGTTGGGTAGACACACCCAGGGCAGGGGGCCAATCCATCACTGGTCACGCACTCACTCACACAAACACACTCTATATGGGGTGAATTTAGAGATACCAATTCACATTGAATCCATGTTTTTGGACTGTGGGAGGAAACCGGAGAACCCGGAGAAAACCCACACGAACACGGGGAGAACATGGAAACTCCACCCAGATCGGGATTTAAACCACTAAGCCACCGAGTCACCAAATAATAATAATAATAATAATAACAACAATAATGTTTTATATAGTGCCTTTTTACAAAACCAAGGATATAAAGCTAAACTAAAATCATATTAATAAATAAAATGCATCTCTAGAAACTTTATAGGGAGCAAGTGTATAGAAATATGGAAGGTTCTGGACAGGGGTTTAAAAAAATTGAGACAGTAAAGCAGTCATGAAGAAACCGTATAAAAGAGTTCCAAAAACACTGAACGAACTGAAGAACTACTGAAAAGCTTCAGCCATGAAACTGTGCCACAAGATCTGAAAAAATAAGCGTATGGATCTAACTGAAATATTATAATAGATAATAATGTTCTATAATAAGAATGTCTTTAATAATAGTATGAATATTAATATCTTAATACTTAATTTAGTATAGATATAGTATAGTAGATATTTGAGAATTAAAGGGATGTAAGCAGAGTGCTCTGTAAATGTAAAAACTGCTGAGTTTGAAATAATCTGGTTCTGGTAAACCATCTAATGTGTTACCTGTAACATTTTTAATACCTCACCTAGCTCTGCATTATATATATATATATATATATATATATTTATTATCTTCCGCTTTATCCTCTATTAGGGTCGCGGGGGGGTTCCCCATGCCCATCCAGTGGAGAACGTTTCGGGCACTGGGCAGATACACCCAGAACAGGACGCCAATTCATCACTGGCCACACACTCACTCACACAGACACTCTATATGGGGCAATTTGGAGAACTCAATTGACCTTGATCCATGTTTTTGGACTGTGGGAGGAAACCCAAGCGGACACGGGGAGAACATGGAAACTCCACCCAGATGGGGATTCGAACTATATATATATATAATTACAAGTATAATTCACCGAAATGCAGTAAAATAATAGCAAACATTCCATGGCAATATAGCAATTTAGAGTATTAAAAGATCATGTGCTTTTATAGTTTATAAACCTGTCAAAGGTTTGGCCCTGCCTCCACCTTGCTCCACTTCCTGTAAAGATGGCCTTTGTAGTTCTCCAATTCCAGACTGTAGATCTAATGGTCAGAACCCCAATAGTAGCACCACAGAGCAGGGGTTATTTGGTTGGTGCATTAGTCCTATCCCAGCAGTGTCACTGAGGTGGAGGAATGAAACTACAGCAGCACTGCTGCACTAAAACCCCCTCACCACATCAGTGTCACTGCAGAACTGACAATAAACAATCCACCACCCAAATGATACCTGTTCTGTCAATAGAGAAAAGAGAACCAACAGGGGACTAACAACAACAAGAACACAGATGTTCTGTTCTGTTCTATTACAGATGTTCTGTAATTATAAAACTACAAAGTCCATCTATATGATAAGAGGAGGAAATAAAGGATGAAGCAAAGAAGGAAGCATGTCCAAACTTTTGACTGGTACTGTACATTATTAAAACTATGCAACTAGCCTTATTGAATGTGAATGTGAATTTTTACCCAGCCGTCAGCATTTTGTAAAGAGATTTGATGCTTTATGTGCAAAGTCATTATAAAGTCCAGCTGGATGTTCTTGCCATTTTGATTATTTTGTCATACAGTGTTCTTAACCTTAAGACTTTTTTATCTGATTGTTAAAGGTAATTAAATATATTGAATTATTTTGTTTTTCTTCATTTAGTTTTTGTTTTGATCTAACCTTGTATTTACAGGGTTTGTTATGTCGTGTTTGTTAAATGTAACTTATTGCCTTCTATTTACAAAAATCTTCTTTATGAATACATGTTTGGTATTCACTTGTCTGAGTTTTACTTCTAATTAAATAAAGCATGAAAAAAAATTATGTTGTGTTTTTTTATGAAAATTTTTAAGGGGTTTTTCATAGCAACTGCTTGTGGAAGAGATGGGTTTTGAAATGGATTTTAAAGATGCTAAATGAATGGTGAATGATACATTTATTCATTCATTATCTTCCGCTTTACCCTATATTTGGGTCACCGGGGGGGGGGTTCCCCATGCCCATCCAGGGGAGAACACACAAACACACTCTATATGGGGCAATTTTTGGAGAACTCAATTGACTTGATCCATGTTTTTGGACTGTGGGAGGAAACCAAAGAACCCGGAGGAAACCCACGCGGACACGGGGAGAACATGGAAACTCCATCCAGATAGGGATTCCTACCGGAAATCCCTAGCGCTGAGAGGAGAACATGCCAACCACTAAGCCACTGTGCCGCTTATTTTGTTCTATTTATATTTTACACAGTGTGCAATTTAAAGAGCAGCTTAAATCTCGTAGTATGATGTATACTGTGTATGCGATGTATAATGACAATAAAGGCTTTCTATTCTATAATGTGCACAATTATGCAAAGTAATTTTTGACACTATGTACAAAATAGCAAACGTTTTATATTGTTGTTATTTTTTCATTGTGCTGAAGCAACATTCATCTGTCTTTCTGATTCTTTGTATTTTTATTGAAACATTATTATGAGCGGTTGTCATGAATATATCATGCTATTTTTTAAAATATAATCTCAGTTATTCCTGTCCAGATGATGGTACAATATTTAATTAAGGTAGGGGGTTAGTTAATTAAAATCGCAGTTTAATCCAATCATACCCCAGAAAATAATAATGGAATATGAAATATATTAAAATAACTATATGTCCTAAAACAATTGCTTTTATTTGGCAATTATTTGCGCAATAATATCTTAATCAGTAATAAAAAGCTTACAAATATCTGAGGGAAGCATGATAACATGACCGAATTGCACTCGCCGGTATAATTTAATACATACATATATTTATTGTTTTATATTATTATTTTAACAGGATACACTTATTTACAGGAAACAAAGATTTATTTATTCACCATTAATTTTACTCTGTCGTCATATTCAGACTGGGGATGAGATGATTAATCATTTTTGCAATTAATCGCAATGAAAAATGTTACAATTATTAATCATAAGAGCTCCTCAACATTGACATGATAAGAAAATTTGGTGTTATGTCGATAGCTGAAACTTTAGATTAAGTGGCGCAACTCGCACAAAAAAAATAAAAATACACAATATTCCACTTGTAGCACACTTGTCTGCTTACTTGTGATCTTTTAAATGCACATTATGCTGTCCTTTTTATTATTACCACCCCTGTATTAGCTCTATATTAGTTATATATTAGTTTGTCTGTGTGTCTGGTAAAAAGATTGCAAATGCTGTTTCACCCAATGTGGCAAGGTGGCTTAGTGGTTAGCATGTTCTCCTCTCAGCGCTAGAGATTCTCGGTTCAAATCCCAACATGGGTGGAGTTTCCATGTTCTCCCCTGAGTTTGCATGAGTTTCCTCCGGGTTCTCCGGTTTCCTCCCACAGTCCAAAAACATGGATCAAGATCAAATGAATTCTCCCAATTGCCCCATATAGAGTGTGTTTGTGTGTGTGAGCGAGTGTGTCCAGTTATAGATTGGTGTCCTGTCCTGGGTGTATCTGCCCAGCACCTGAAACATTCTTCCTTGGTTGGGCATGGGGAACCCCCCCCCATCGCACAACCCTAGTAGAGGATAAAGTGAAAGATAATGGTTGGATGGATGGATGGATGGATGATCGTCGATGACAACATATGAATCAATAAAAAAATGTACCGATTAATTAACTAATTAATGGTAATGAATTAATTTAGTTTTCTATGGATAAATTGCCCATTTTCTACTGAATTTTATACTTGACAAGCAGAATTAATTTAGGATAAAGTTATTTAATACGATATAGGGGTGGTTGTTTTAAAATATATATATAAATATATATATATTTTATATAAATATATATATATATATANAACATATGAATCAATAAAAAAATGTACCGATTAATTAACTAATTAATGGTAATGAATTAATTTAGTTTTCTATGGATAAATTGCCCATTTTCTACTGAATTTTATACTTGACAAGCAGAATTAATTTAGGATAAAGTTATTTAATACGATATAGGGGTGGTTGTTTTAAAATATATATATAAATATATATATATTTTATATAAATATATATATATATATATATATATATATATATATATATATATTTTATGTTTTACTTGTTTACTTTGGTTTTCAGAAAATAATTAAAAAATGTATTAATTAAACGTATTAATATATTAATTAGCTCTGCATTATATTAATTAGCAAAACATTGCATTGTCTTTTTTCAATAAAAAATGTTATTTAATAACAGTGTATGTTATTTTACAATATATAGATAACAAACAGAAAATCCAGTGCATTGTTCATATGATTTCTGACCCATGTTTTGGTTTGTTAAAAAATAATTATTGTATAATCATGATTATTTCTTAGACAGTAATGGGAACATCATAACATCTGTGTTCGTCTCCACCATAATACAGACTAAACTTCATGGAGCAACAAAGCACAGAGCAGCAGAGCGATGATGGACAGAGTCTGATGAAACGTACATGCTGATGAGGGCTGGGAAGTGACCATCCTGCCATTCAAGGGCTGACCTGATCTGACGTTGTTTGTTATGAAGGCGTGCTCCGTGGTATTACTGCGTACTGTTGTACTGAAGAGGTCAATCTAGTAAAAAGAAATGTTCAAATATTAATAGATAGTATTTTTTAAAACGAAAGTTAGCAGATTCCTTTATCCATTATCTTCTGCTTTATCCTCTATTAGGGTCGTGAGGGGGTTTCCCATGCCCATCCAGAAGAAAAAGTTTTGGGCGCTGGGCAGATACACCCAGGACAGGGCGCCAATCTATCGCTGGACACACACTCACTCACACAGACACACTCTATATGGGGCAGTTTGGAGAACTTAATAGACTTTATCCATGTTTTTGGACTGTGGGAGGAAACCGGAGAACCCGGAGGAAACCCACGCGGACACGAAAAGAACATGGAAACTCGAACCGGGAATTCGAACCGGGAATCCCTAGTGCTGAGAGGCAAAC
>JAFMOD010000056.1:1257545-1290162 GCA_019802435.1 Corydoras maculifer | reverse complement strand
ATTTGTTCATAATATCAAGCTATCAGGTCATATAAAAATCTGGCATAATGCTGATTTGCACAATCTACTGAGTCACTTTAAACTCCTATCTTAATGCCACTTTCCAACAAGATGTTCTTTACATGATACTATTTGCAGCGCCGCACATTTGTAAATACTTGTGAAGTATTTGTGTAAATTTTGTATATATTTATACAATTTTGTTACTGTAGTGTGTTCTTCCTGTTCCTCAGCATAAGAATTTCAATGCACACGTGTCCCACATAGTGTAACTAACAAATAAACTTAATAATTAAGAACCTTGTTTCTTGAAATGGCCATAATGCAGTGATTAAGCCATACAGTAAGAAATCAAAATGAGCTTGTATATTGTCTTACCTTCAGTTTTAATGTTTGTATCGAGCAGCAGTACAATAAAGTTGTATTTCAGTGTCGATGGTGGAGTAAATAAATAATATAATATAATATATATGATAAAGTAATATAAAAATATAGTAATTAAATAATATATTGGTTCTTCATATATAGATATAATCAGATTATTAGCGCAGTTTAGTGCTTCAGTATCCAAAGCGGCTCTGGGGCTTTTGAACCATCATGCAAAAAGTCCCGGCTACTAAGCCACTTCAGCTGAATGGCGTAAAACTAGCTGAGCATGCCTCTCCACTCATAACCTCGGACTGACCTGTTTGTGCATAATGAGCTCGAGCAGTTTTTCGTCATCATTTGCACATAGCTGAACACATTTGCAAGAAGATGAATATTTATGTAATATTAAATGTAAAATGTACTTACCGCATGAAGCACCAGTGTAGCACCACTCTGAACCACCTGCAGAAGGATGTAAATGAAGGGCAAATCCAAAATAAAGACATATTTAGACCCATTAAGTTCGACCTAATTACTCACCTTCACTGGAGACAGTAGATATCAGAAAGGCGACAAGGAAAGACACTCGCTGGGGACTCATCTGAATAAAGGACAGCATTTATTATTATTCAATACATCAGTAAGAGGTATAATATGTTGTATTAATGTAGTAATTATATTCACACACACAGTATTTAGTATTAAAGTCAAAATATTATGAAAGGAAATCCACAGCGTTACCTTTTGCAGTGACGTCCAATGTGCTGTGGAGTTGAAGAATGCCCCGTCACCTCGTTACGGGTTGATATACCTGAGTGATGGATGGGCGTGTCATGACTGCCATCTGCATGTCAAATGTTAACCGATCTGATAATTGCTAATTGTCTCATGACTGTTTTCTCGTCCAATGGAAAAACAATGAGTATGAAACTGTCCTGCAGATGAAAATGTCCAGGTTTGAAATATAGATCTGGATTTCAGCGCTGCCCCAACAGAAAAACAGAACCTGACAGGATGCTATTATGTAGAAAGTGCTTATTATAATTGGCAACATTTTAATTATAGATTATAAATTGTAAATAAAATATTGAAATAAAAAAATAAGGCAGCGCTGCGGCATGGTTTTCTCTGGGTCCTCACTGTCCAAAACATGGATTTAAGGGAAATAGGCTGCTCTAAATTGCCCCTATTTAGTGTGTGTGTGTGTGTGTGTGTCCTGGGTGTGACAGGTGCTGCACCTGAAATGTTCTCCCCTTGATTAAGCAGAAATAAAATGTGGTAACCCTTTCTTTTAATTTGGTATTCATAGTGTATTCTAAAAACATTCATAAACATTCATAAAGCTTTATAAAGTATAAAGTATACATAATGCTTTTTGTAAGCCTATGTTAATGTACATAGATGTTCATAATCATAATCATAAAGTGTTATAACAAATTGACATACAGCTTTATAACAGAATATGACATTATGTAAACATTCATAAAGCTTTATAAGGTATATATAATGCTTTAGAACACTTGTTGTAGGCCTCTGTTAATGTACATTGATGTTCATAATCACAATCATTAAGTGTTATAACAATACAAAATGACATACAGCTTTATAACACAATGTGACATTATGAACACATTCATAAAGCTTTATAAAATATACATAATGCTTTGGAACACTTGCCATAAGCCTCTGTTAATGTACATTGATGTTCATAATCACAATCATAAAGTGTTATAGCAATATGACATACAGCTTTATAACAGAATGTGACATTATAAACACATTCATAAAGCTTTATAAGGTATACATAATGCTTTAGAACTCATATGATCTATAAACTATAGATCTCATATTGCATAGTCACATTGTGTTATAAAGCCTATTTATACTTTATTAAGCTTTATACATGTGTTTATAATGCATTATTAATGCCAGATTCATAGAAAGTGTCACAAAGAAGGTATTACATCAGTTTTCACTCATGTTGAACCAGCACTGATGGTATGGGTATACTATTTGTACGGCTTTATACAGTTAGCACATGTTCATCACATTTGGCATTCCAAAGCGCTGATCACAGGACCGCAGTATTCCTTCTGCGTAAGCAATAACTCAAAAAATGCCATTGTGACTGATCTCTATCTCTTGATCAGACATTATCTTTAAATACATGGGTGCACATGGGGAAATGCCACTTTAAAGTATTACGTGAATACAGATAACCTTGATAGACAGCTGGCTGTCGATAGTGTCTTACCCCCATCCCCCTCCCCCTCCCCCCCCCAAAAAAAAAACACATTGTTCATTAGATTAGATAACATTATTACTGTAACATTGTACTTCCAATGAAATGTTGTTAGCTTTAAAACCAAAAGTGCAATATATAATATTATTTACATAAAGTGCTGGAGTAACTGTGCACAGTGGGGCAGTAAATAGTAATGTGTATATAAAGAAAAATAAGCATGTTATATGCATACAGTGAGATATATAAGTGAGATATGATAGTAAGATATAGAATATTATAAGATATATATGCATGTGCATGAATATAATAAGATACTGTAATAGATTACAAGATGCATTCTGCATGTAAGGGCGGCACGGTGGCTTAGTGGTTGGCATGTTCTCCTCTCAGCGCTAGGGATTCCTGGTTCGAATCCCAATCTGGGTGGAGTTTCCATGTACTCCCCGTGTCCGCGTGGGTTTCCTCCGGGTTCTCCGGTTTCCTCCCACAGTCCAAAAACATGGAACAAGTCAAATGAATTCTCCAAATTGCCCCATATAGAGTGTGTATGTGTGAGTGAGTGTGTGCCCAGTGATAGATTGACGCCCTGTTCTGGGTGTATCTGCCCAGCTCCAGAAACGTTCTCCACTGGATGGGCATGGGGAACCGCCCCGTGACCCTAATAGAGGATAAAGCGGAAGATAATGGATGGATTATGCATGGCAGCAGCAGAAGAGTTTTCATGTTCAGCTTTGAAACATGTTTAATATCATTCATTCGGAAAATGGCCTCATGTTTGGAAATGAGTTGATATGTTAAAGTCAATAAAGTAAAAAACATTAAATTAACTAAACCAAAACGCCAGTTTGTTGGCATGAGTTTAAATAAAATAATAAAAATAGTGGAGTACTGATCAGGGTGCACAGTGGCTTAGTGGTTAGCATGTTCTCCTCTCAGCGCTAGGGATTCGTGTTTCAAATCCCAATCTGGGTGGAGTTTCCATGTTGTCCTCGTGTCTGCGTGGGTTTCCTCCGGGTTCTCTGGTTTCCTCCCACAGTCCAAAAACATGGATCAAGTCAATTGAATTCTCCAAATTGCCCCATATAGAGTGTGCATATCTGTGTGAGTGAGTGAGTGTGTGCCCAGCGATAGACTGGTGTCCTGTCCTGGGTCTATCTGCCCAGCGCCCGAGATGTCCTCCCCTGGATGGGCATGGGAAACCCCCCGCGACCCTAATAGAGGATAAAGCGGAAGATAATGGATGGATGAATGAAATGGTTACTCCTTAACTATATTTATTTTGGTGCAACTAAGATATCAGAGACTCTTAACAGCTCGCAGAAAAGATTGAATAACTTTTTCGGCTTAATGGATTTTCATTCAGACATTATTTTTATTGTTGTAAGTGTTTACATTAAAACGTCAGCTTGAACACGAATAAAGGCAACAGATTTAGTTTCGGTCAGGTGTTGAGGGCAAAGGTGACTCTCTCACACTCACTCACACAGACACACACAGACACACACACACACACACACACACACACACACACACACACACAGTCTGCTTACATAACTGCCCTCTGCCATATTATTTATTGACAATAACGTCATAAGAATATTATTTAACCTTACATAAGCAGGTAATGACAATCGTGGGGATGTTAAAAACATACTGTTATGCTAATTAATACAGCATTTTTAATTTTTTCTACAATTGTGTTCTACAGTACATACTGTGTACGTCCCCTTTACTCTGTTCTAATGGTCAGAACCCCAATAGTAGCACCACAGAGCAGGGGTTATTTGGTTGGTGCATTATTCCTATCCCAGCAGTGTCACTGAGGTGGAGAAATGAAACTCCAGCAGCACTGCTGCACTAAAACCCCCTCACCACATCAGTGTCACTGCAGAACTGATAATAAACAATCCACCACCCAAATGATACCTGTTTTGTCAATAGAGAACAGAGAACCAACAGGGGACTAACAACAACAAGAACACAGATGGACTACAGTCTGTAATTATAAAACTACAAAGTCCATCTATATGATAAGAGAAGCAAAAAGGGGTGTGTTCAAACTTATGATTGGTCCTGTATAATTAGATGGTATATATTATAAGCAAGCGGCACGGTGGCTTAGTGGTTAGCATGTTCTTCTCTCAGCACTAGGGATTCCTGGTCCGATTCCCAATCTGGGTGGAGGAGTTTTCATGTTCTCCCCGTGTCCGCATGGGTTTCCTCCCACAGTCCAAAAACATGGATCAAGTCAATTGAATTCTCCAAATTGCCCCATATAGAGTGTGTCTGTGTGAGTGAGTGAGTGTGTGTCCAGCGATATATTGGTGTCCTGTCCTGGGTGTATCTGCCCAGCGCCCAAAACGTTCTCCCCTGGATGGGTATGGGGAACACCCCCCCCCCCATGACCCTAATAGAGGATAAAGCAGAAGATAATGGATAGATGGGTTATAAGCAGGGCAGTCGATGAAAATGTTTTTTAGTGTTATTGGGATCTTACATGGTTGACAGGATAGTATTTCGTCTTTTGGTGGATGAAGAACAATGTTGATTACAGAAGAAAGCAAATGTTCATTC
The DNA here is from genome assembly GCA_019802435.1 of Corydoras maculifer. NCBI lineage: Eukaryota > Metazoa > Chordata > Actinopteri > Siluriformes > Callichthyidae > Corydoras > Corydoras maculifer. Next base: position 1,284,974 of record JAFMOD010000056.1, on the reverse strand, counting down.
ATTCATTCATTCATTATCTCCCGCTTATCCTCTATTAGGGTCGCGGTGGGGTTCCCCATGCCCATCCAGGGGAGAGCGTCTCGGGCGCTGGGCAGATAGACCCAGGACAGGGCGCCAATCCATCGCTGGGCACACACTCACTCACACAGACACTCTATATGGGGCAATTTTTGAGAATTCAATTAACTTGATCCATGTTTTTGGACTGTGGGAGGAAACCGGAGAACCCGGAGGAAACCCAGAGGAAACCCACGCAGACACAGGGAGAACATGGAAACTCCACCCAGATGGGGATTCGAACCGGGAATCCCTAGCGCTGAGAGGAGAACATGCTAACCACTAAGCCACCGTGCCACCCTAGAAAGCAAATGTAAAAAACTAAATGAAACATTACCTTAATTAAGAATAACAAAAAGACGGTTTAGACATTTCAGAATGAGGCAGGGCTCAGAATTGTTGAGTGAAATCTGAAGACATGTCATTCTCATTCTGTCATATTTACTGAGATAAGTTTCCTGTGAATTGAGAGATAGAGATATATTTCAGACGAAAATTAAAATAATTTAAATCTCACTTTGTTAAAGTGGCCGAAGCACAGAACGGCAGAACGAGCTTTTCATGATCTACAAAGCAAATCATGACTCAAGGATGCAATGATTGTAGTAATTGCAAAGGCTAGTATTTCACTTCTGAATTGAAGCCTTGAGGGTTGATGTCACTCTTTTTGCAGGATGAGAATGTTTTAAACACCTCACATTTCCAAACACATACGTTTAGAACACGAGTCCAGTTTAAAAGCATTGGTGAATTTTCCTTTAACATTGACATTTGAACATTTTGAAGACGCTTTTAAGCAAGGCGACTTACAGGCATCCCAACATAATGGTTGGGGTCACAACACAGAGTCAGCAATGATGCAGAAAGACAAAGCCAGACCACATGGAGCACTGAGGGTTAAGGGTTTTACTCAAGGACCTCCATCCATCCATCATCTTCTGCTTTATCCTCTATTAGGGTCGTGGGGGGGTTCTCCATGCCCATCCAGGGGAGAACGTTTCGGGCGCTGGGCAGATACACCCAGGACAGGGCGCCAATCTATCACTGGGAACACACTCACTCACACAGACACACTCTATATGGGGCAATTTGGAGAATTTAATTGACCTTGATCCATGTTTTTGGACTGAGGGAGGAAACCGGAAACCCGGAGGAAACCCACGCGGACACGGGGAGAACATGGAAACTCCACCCAGAGTGGGATTCGAACTGGGAATCCCCAGCGCTGAGAGGAGAACATGCTAACCACTAAGCCACAGTGCCGCCCTGCTCAAGGACCTATATTTGTAAATTCAGTGGACCTGGGATTTGATCGGGGACCTTCAGATTGGTAGCCCAACACCTTAACCACTGAGCTACCACGTCCTAGTCCTTCTAGTCTCCTGGCCCACTTGCTGTATGGGTTTATGACACTTGTGTGGACTGCTTCCAGTTGTTAGTTGTGGGTTACATATAACCATACCATAACCCAGGCAGCAGTCTATTTATCATCTTTTGCTTAATCCTCTACTAGGTTTGCGGGGGCACTAAATCTGGGCAATTTAAAGCAGCCAATTCAACTTGAATCCATGTTTCTGGACTGTGGCAAGAAAACAGAGAGGGGGGGGGGGGGGGGGGGGGGGGGGGGGGGGGGGGGGGGGGGGGGGGGGGGGGGGGGGGGGGGGGGGGGGGGGGGGGGGGGGGGGGGGGGGGGGGGGGGGGGGGGGGGGGGGGGGGGGGGGGGGGGAACGTTTCAGGCGTTGGGCATATGCACCCAGGACAGGGTCAATATATCTCTGGGCACACACTCACACACACAAACACTCTATATGGGGCAATTTTGAGAACTCAATTGACCTTGAACCATGTTTTGGACTGTGGGAGGAAACCGGAGAACCCGGAGGAAACCCACGCAGACACGGGGAGAACATGGAAACTTCACCCAGATTGAGATTCGTGCTAACCACTAAGCCACCGTGCGGACCAACTACCTTTTACTTTACCCTTTATTTTAATTATTGTCATTTGGTAAACAATTTTTATTTTGCACGCAACACTTTTCGGGAACATACCAATCGTTCCACATTGTTTTCATTATTTGCCGATGCTCACATGTAACTTAATAACGTTACGATACATCGTGAGAAACACAAGAGCATTACATTGTTGAACCGCTCGCTCAAATTTCGTTGGCATGAAGTACCACAAACGCGTTGTTTTTAAGTTGGCGCTGTGGGGGGGGGGTATTTGATGGTGTGTTTTTCTCATTTGCTTTGCAAGTTTAAGGCTTCACAAGAGATCTGAACTCCAGAGAAACAACTGCTTATAATCTTTTAAGTTCATCTGTGGACATGATGTTTAAATGATGCCCACCCACTCGCCGACAACGTGCCACAGCTTGGACACTTACACAGACATGGCGCAAGTGCTCAGTTACCGGAAACATGCTCTTAAATTTAGTAGAATTAAAGTAGATCAGGCGGCACGGTGGTTTAGTGGTTGGCACGTTCGCCTCTCAGCGCTAGGGATTCCCGGTTCGAATCCCCATCTGGGTGGAGTTTCCATGTTCTCCCTGTGTCCGCGTGGGTTTCCTCCGGGATCTCCGGTTTCCTCCCACAGTCCAAAAACATGGATCAAGGTCAATGGAATTCTCCAAATCGCCCCATATAGTGTGTGTATGTGTGTGAGTGAGTGTGTGCCCAGCGATGGATTGGCGCCCTGTCCTGGGTGTATCTGCCCAGCGCCCGAGATGTTCTCCCCTGGATGAGCATGGGGAACCCCCCCACGACCCTAATAGAGGATAAGCGGGAGATAATGAATGAATGAATGAATAAAGTATATTATTAAATTAGTCCCCCAAGACCATTAAAAGTGTTTAAACTACGCTCATTTATTTATCCATCCATTACCTTTATTAGGGTCGTGGAGAACGTTTCGGGCGCTGGGCAGATAGACCCAGGACAGGGCGCCAATCTATCACTGGACACACACACACTCACACAGACACACTCTATATGGAGCAATTTGGAAAATTCAATTGGGAGGAAACTTGGAGGAAACTGGAGAACCCTGAGGAAGCCCACGCAGACACGGGGAGAACATGGAAACTCCACCCAGATTGGGATTCGAACCAAGAATCCCTAGTGCTGAGAGGTGAACATGCTAACCACTAAGCCAACGTGCCGCCCTGCTCAAGGGCCTAGGTTTGTAAATTCAGAGGACCAGGGATTTGAACCCGCAACCTCCAGATTGGTAGCCCAACACCTTAACCACTGAGCTACCACACCCTACTCCTTCTAGTCTCCCGGCCCACTTGCTGTATATGGGTTAATGACACTTGGGTGAACTGCTTCCAGTTGTTAGTTGTGAGTTACATACAGACGAACCAGATTAGGGCCATATGTCCCAAAAAGGTCACTCAGATAAAGCTCTGGAAGTGTTTGCAATCATTATGGATTATATATACTGTATGTAGCAGTGCCATATGTTTGTCAAAATGTGTTTTGGGACATGTGGGCCACATGAATCTTTTCATATAAGGGCCACTGTTGGCTCCCATGCAGTTTGAGACAGTCATGACCATAACATAACCCAGGCAACCATCTATCCATCATCTTTTGCGTAATCCTCTTTGGGATTTGGGGGGTTCCCCATGCCCACCCAGATTGGGATTTGAACCGGGAATCACTAGTGCTAAGAGGAGAACATGCTAACCACTAAGTCACTGTGGCACCCTGACTGGGATTCCTTTCACTTTAATGAAATGCTTTATAGAACCCCGGTTCTGTGCGTCAGCTGGCAGGCTTCCAGCCGTGTGTCACAGGCGTCTCTGTTCTCTCGTCAGTGTCTCTTGTCTCACCTGTTTGTTTACCTTCCGTTGTATCACTGTGTGATGCGCCCAGTAAATTAATCCTCAGGTAATCATCTAATTACGTGCTTCCCACCCCTGATTCTATTACATTTGATGTCTTAATTAGGCGTGGCCCACGTTCAGATGCAGGTCATTTGTGCATTGGGAGTTTGGATCTCTTTCTTCATCCCGGATGTTGCTCGCTATCCATTTTGCATGGGGTAATAATAAGCGCCTTCATAAGTACCCCTTCCTTTGAGCATTTCCGCTGTGGACGGCCTGCTGCGTCCCTGTTTTTGTTAAAACCGCCTTCTGTTTGACGCATTGACCGTAAGAACCTTCCATAACTTTTGTGGTGGTCTTCTTCTACATATACATTAGGTCATTAGGCAGATGTGTCCCCACTTGGCTTGGGTCAGAACACAGGGTTGACATACAGCATTACAGGAGCAAAGATGGTTAAGGGCCTTGCTGAAGGAACCACATTGGAATGACAGTAGACCACAACCTTTAGATTAATGGCTACCACACCCACCATTATATTGCTCTCTCACATACTGCAGGTTCAACAGGCTTTTACAGAGACCCACCGGTGAACCTATTGTTAACCGGGAGCATAAAAACTTTAACATACCTGGTTTTTTTTTTTAAACTTGCCTTTCAGGGTGTTAATGATGTGGACAGGCCCTAAATAAGCAGCTTTTTAGGTTCTCTTTTAACAGACCATCTATAATACTACAATCCTGCCCAGTGATAGATTGGCGCCCTGTCCTGGGTGTATCTGCCCAGCACCCGAAACGTTCTCTTCTGGATGGGAACGTGGAACAAACCCCCCACGACCCTAATAGAGGATCCATCCATCCATTATCTTCCGCTTTTTCCCATATTAGGATCGCGGGGGGTTCCCCATGCCCATCCATGGAAGAACGTTTCAGGCGCTGGGAAGATACACCCAGGACAGGGCGCCAATTCATCACTGTGCACACACTCACTCACACAAACACACTCTATATGGGGCAATTTGGAGAACTCAATTGACCTTAATCCATGTTTTTGGACTGTGGGAAGAAACCGAAGAACCTGGAGGAAACCCACGCGGACACATGGAGAACACACTCACTCACACAGAACATGGAAACTCCACCCAGATTGGGATTCAAACCGGGAATCCCTAGCGCTGAGAGGAGAACATGCAAACCACTAAGCCACCGTGCCCTAGTAGAGGATAAAGCGGAAGATAATGGATGGATGTAAAATACTACAATCCCTTCATCAAAAGTTTTTCGCTTAACAGTTTTTACTGAAGTCTAATAGTTACAGCGTTACATTTATGAATACTTCTTAAACATTTTCTGTAAGTGGGCGCCATTATGGACCACATCATAAACATCGTACAGCATCATCGATCCCGATCTAAGCACATTTAGATCTGGATGGGCATGGGGTACCCCCCCTCCCCCCGCACCCCTAATGGAGGATAAAGCGGAAGCTTATGGATGGATGGAAGTTCCAGTAGTGACAAGAAAACAACTAATGCAATGCATGACACAAAGTTAGATAAAATTGTGCTTGTTTCGCTAGATCAAATAATCTGTAACAAATAACAACATATAGCAATATAACAAGAATATTAGGGAGATATTAATTATTTTATCGGCTGAAAAAGAAAAGAGAGAATGCTTTTATGCGTTTTGTTTTGTTACAGAATTCCAGCACAGTGTGTTAGATCTACACCGATCTGACTCTGAGTATGCTGAAGGCTCAGTGAAGTCAACAGCGATGGGAGTTATTTAAGCACTGACGTGAAGACTGAAGAAAACATCTGTTAGGATTTGCAGTATTCCATTTGCGTCATTTTGCAGCTCGAAATTCAGCCAAAGGGCTTACAGCTGATAAAGACAAATATATTTCTACTCTACTTCTATTTTAAAAGGTGCATACTTTCCAGTTTACTCAGCATTACACACCCTTTTTTTAATACAGGGTACTGGAACGAAGGGTGAATAATGTGAAGGATGGGTGCTAAAGACGTAATATAATGAATGATAACAAAAGTTCATCAGTGAATAATTAATAAGAAGAAAGAACACAGAAGCAGAAGCTCTGTGAAGGTGTACATACCCTTATATCTGTGTGTGTGTGTGGTATATTCATTCATGCATTATCTTCTGCTTTATTCTCTATTAGGGTCGTGGGGGGGGGGTTCCCCATGCCCATCCAGGGGAGAACGTTTCGGGCGCTGGGCAGATAGACCCAGGGTAGGGTGCCAATCTATCGCTGGGCACACTCTCACTCACACATACACACTCTATATGGGGCAATTTGGAGAACTCTATTGACTTGATCCATGTTTTCGGACTGTGGGAGGAAACCGGAGAACCCGGAGGAAACCCACGCGGACACAGGGAGAACATGGAAACTCCACCCAGATTGGGATTCAAACCAGGAATCCCTAGTGCTGAGAGGAGAACATACTAATCACTAAGCCACCGTGCCGCCTGTGTGTGGTATATATATATATATATATATATATATATATATATATATATATATATATATATATATATATATATAAAACATGTACTCATTTAGGGCGGCACGTAAGCTTAGTGGTTGGCATGTTCTCCTCTCAGCACTAGGAATTTCCGGTTCGAATCCCAATCTGGGTGGAGTTTCCATGTTCTCCCCGTGTCCGCGTGGGTTTCCTCCAGGTTCTCCGGTTTCCTCCCACAGTCCAAAAACATGGATCAAGATCATTTGAATTCTCCAAATTGCCCCATATAGAGTGTGTATGTATGAGTGAGTGTGTGTCCAGTGATAGACTGGCGCCCTGCCCTGGGTGTATCTGCCCAGCGCCCGAAACGTTCCCCCCTGGATGGGCATGGGAACCCCCCCCCCCCCGTGACCCTTATCTAAGATAAAGAAGAAGATAATGGATGGATGGACATATATATGAAAATCTACACTCCACTAGAGCCTAAAGGGGTGCTGTGATATTTTGAACCAAGATGTAGGCAGCAGATCTTTTACTTCCTGTAAGGTGTGGGGTGGGGCTTCATGGATCAAACTAGTATGAGCATTCCCCAAAAGCTTAGACATTGCAAGCAATGATGGGTCATAGTTCACCAGTTTGTGCCAAATGTTGTGCGAAAACTATCAATCACTTCAAAGACAGTGTTTCTTAGTGCAAGCCTGGAAAGAATTTAGGTCTGTCAACCTCTACATTTCAGAAATTCATTACGTTTTTAAAAGAAATCTCAGGGCCTAAAGGGGAAGGCAAGAAAATGCTGCTAAATGTTTGTGAGCATTGGGCCTTCGAGCTGTTCGAGAAACCATCACGCTACCATGAGTAACAGCCACTTTGGGTTTTAACAGTCGCAGTCACTTACGATAAACTGCCTGCTGTCCAGATCTGGGTTCTGTTAAAAATGGATGGTGTATTGCAAAAAGGTGAAAAAGACAACAACAATCATGGACTGTTACATCGGAACAGACGGTTATACAGCAACAATCCCACAAAATGGAGAAACTTACACCCTGCACAGGGTGTAACAGGTGTTTTATGAAACACCTGTTGTAGAAGGAGAAAAAATGAAATAAATAAATAAATAAAAGGGGCGGGGGGTGCAGCATCAGATAACATTCAGGTTTGATAATTCTACAGTGTAGCTGGTTTTCTTCATAACTACTCACTTGTGTTCTCATTTGTAAGTCCATCCATTCATTCATTATCTTCTGCTTTATCCTCTATTAGGGTTGCCCCATTTGTAAGTCGCTTTGGATAAAAGCATCTGCTAAATGACTAAATTGTGATGCTAATTACTATCTTCCACCCAGCTAACAGTCGATGTTCATGCCCTCTGCCTGCGTTGTTTAAATAGCAACCCTACTTGTAAATACACCTCTCCTGATGGGAATATTAGTTAGAAAGTGGGCGGCACAGTGGCTTAGTAGTTAGCATTTTCTCCTCTCAGCACTGGGGATTCCCAGTTCGAATCCCAATCTGGGTGGAGTTTCCATATTCTCCCCGTGTCCGCGTGGGTTTCCTCCGGGTTCTCTGTTTTCCTCCCACAGTCCAAAAACATGGATCAAGGTCAATTGAATTCTCCAAATTGCCCCATATAGAGTGTGTCTGTGTGAGTGAGTGTGTGCTCATTGATAGATTGACATCCTGTCCTGGGTGTATCTGCGCAGCACCCGAAACATTCTCCCCTGGATGGGCATGGGGAACCCCCCCCCCCCCCCGCGACCCAAATAGGGGATAAAGCGGAAGATAATGGATGGATAGTTAGAAAGTTAAGAACATAACTGCAAGATTGCACCTGCAATGAAAATAATCACCAAATATTTATTTTGTCTTTTACTCTGCATCTTATCTGGTGTCTAAAAAACACAGGACATGAATGAGAAGTAAAAACAGGTTCATTTGGCATCAACACATTTGTTGTTAGTGCTACAGGAATATTTCACATTTCACGCAAAATGTACTCCTTATATTCTGAAATGATTTATTCTCTATATTTAATGCAACTAAATCTTTTCCCACAGTTTGAGATGTAGTACGTCACATTTTACCGGAATATTTTCACAGATAGAGATGCAACGTCCAGATGCTTACAAAACTTCCTGCTGTATTAAGGTCAGTATTAAGAGTCTTCATAAATATGAGACAACAGTCCTGCAAACACAGAGATAAACATAAAACCCATGATTCAGAGTTTATACCGTCATCTAAATCGTTTTCTGCAAATCAGATCATTTCTGTAGTTGCTGGTTGGCTTTCTATGAATCTGGTATTCATAGTTATTGTAAAGACATTTATAAAGCTTCATAATGTATTCATAATACTCTATAACACTTTGTTATATAGATGTTCACAATCACATTTATAACAAGATGACATAAGCTTTTATAACACTGACATTATACATTATAATGCCTATTTTAACTGGATATTAACATATTGATAAGACCAGAGTCATGACATTTGTGATAAAAAGAATGCCTTTCCACTTATAAGCACTTATAACTGCTAATAAAGCATAATGTTGCACAAATGCTACCAAATACTGACTTATTAAGGCTCCGTACAACCTTATGGTAAGAAGTGAATGTTATGTTATAAGGCATTATACCACTTTGTGTTATGAAGACTTATGTCATCATCTTAGCACTTCATCAGTGTGATTTTGAACCTTTAAAAACATTAATAGAGGCTTATGACTAGTGACATAATGCATTATGAACACTTTATTGGTAGCCAAAAGGATGTCACCACTCTGGATGTCCTCAGTGTATATAATGATAATGAATGAATGAATATATATGTACATATATATATATATATATATTCATTCATTCATTATCTCCCGCTTATCCTCTATTAGGGTCGCGGTGGGGTTCCCCATGCCCATCCAGGGGAGAACGTCTCGGGCGCTGGGCAGATAGACCCAGGACAGGGCGCCAATCTATCACTGGACACACACTCACTCACACACACACACTCTATATGGTGCAATTTTTGAGAATTCAATTAACTTGATCCATGTTTTTGGACTGTGGGAGGAAACCAGAGAACCCGGAGGAAACCCACGCAGACACGGGGAGAACATGGAAACTCCACCCAGATGGGGATTCGAACCGGGAATCCCTAGTGCTGAGAGGCGAACGTGCTAACCACTAAGGCACCGTGCCGCCCTACATATATATATATATATATATATATAATTAGTATAAGAATTCAAAGCAGAGCTGAAAAAAAGTACTTACTGATATATAATTCCAGATGTTATGTCAACAAAGCTACCTGTAAAATACCAAATAAAATAAAAAATTAAAATTAACATGTACATAATCACAAGACCTATTATTAAACATATAAATGCAATATAGTAATGCAAAGTTCATTCATTCATTCATTATCTTCCGCTTATCCTCTATTAGGGTCGCGGTTGGGTTCCCCATGCCCATCCAGGGGAGAACGTCTCGGGCGCTGGGCAGATAGACCCAGGACAGGGTGCCAATCCATCGCTGGGAACACACTCACTCACACAGACACACTCTATATGGGGCAATTTTCGAGAATTCAATTAACTTGTTCCATGTTTTTGGACTGTGGGAGGAAACAGGAGAAAATAATGCAAAGTTATTAAAAAATAAATAAATAATAATAATAATAATAATAATAATGAATACAGGGGGTCTGTATGCTGCTAGTCATTTGAGATTGAAGGGTGAGATTATTATTTCTCAGAACTCCATCAATTAGACTACAAAACATCCTTAGTTTATGTGTATATTCTTTGTATATGCAATACTTTCGAAATATCACAAAATAATTTTTTTTTATTGTTATGTATTATGTATCATGAGAACTTAGAAATATATGGAATATGCTATGCAGTATACTATATGGAAATTTAATAATAATAATAATAATATTAATATAGTATATATAACTATTAATAGTTATATATATTCATTCATTATCTCCCGCTTATCCTCTATTAGGGTCGCGGTGGGGTTCCCCATGCCCATCCAGGGGAGAACATCTCGGGCGCTGGGCAGATAGACCCAGGCGCCAATCCATCGCTGGGCACACACTCACTCACACAGACACACTCTATATGGGGCAATTTTTGAGAATTCAATTAACTTGATCCATGTTTTTGGACTGTGGGAGAAAACCGGAGAACCCGGAGGAAACCCACGCAAACACGGGGAGAACATGGAAACTCCACCCAGATGGGGATTTGAACCGGGAATCCCTAGCGCTGAGAGGCGAACGTGCCAACCACTAAGCCACCGTGCCGCCTGTGTGTGGTATATATATATATATATAGTTATATATATATAGTTATATATATATATATAGTTATATATATATATATATATATATATATATATATAGTTATATATATATATAGTTATATATATATATATATATATATATATATATATATATATATATATATATCACACACACAAAGTAGAGACAAATATAAAAATTCTCCATACACAAAAGTCCTTGTAATTGTAAAAAAATATATATAACAATAAAATTAAAATAATTTATTATTTACATTTAAGATTTTTCCAAATAGAAACTTATATCTTTCATCTTGCAGACGCTTTTATCCATAATGACTTACTAGCTTCCTAACTTCATGGCTGGGGTCAACGCACTGGGTCAGATTATCAGATGAAGCAACACCCTGGAGCATTGACGGTTAAGGACCTTGCTCAACAGCCCACACTAGCAATTTTGATGGATTTGTGGCTTAAACCTTTAACCTTTCAACAATTAGCCCAACACCATAACCACTGAGCCGCCTTCAACACCTGTTTTTGTTAAGCTGCATTGTAACAACGCCTGAGTAATTCTCTTTATAAATAAAACTGATTTAAATACTTCTTCAGTCTTGTTTCTTGGGAGATACTAAATACATAATATACACATTATGACATGAGGTCATTTAAGCAGACATTGTTATCCGAAGTGACTTACAAGTATCCCAACTTGATGACTGGGGTCAGAACACAGGGTTCTCTATACAGCACTAGATGGAGCATAAAGGGCCTTGCTCTAAGCTTTGTTGGATTTGGAATTTAAACCCCCACCCTTCAGATTGCTTGCCCATCACCCCAACCCCAGAGCCACCACGCCCTCATGAGGTCTAATTTGATGTAAAACTGATAGGGTTAATGTAACAGTGTAAAGAAAGGTCACATTAAAAAATCTTAGTAAATGTTATTTATTATACAACAAAACTAAAGTGGGAGGTGATGACGAAAAAATGATGTCAACCATTTAAAAAGCCACAGAATTTTTTTAGGTTTTAACAAACGGCAAATTAATAAATCTTGAGAGAATGTCATTTATTTCGTACCTGGTTCACAAACACCCTCACAGATCAAAGGACAGATGAAGCAGTAAAGGCATTGCTGTGAAAAGAAAGTAAAAAAGATTAGCATCATCATTATCTTTGGGGCGACATGGCGGTGTAGTGGTTGACACGTTCGCCTCTTAGCACTGATGATCCGGGTTCGAATTCTGAATGTAACATAGCAATAGGCATCGCAACGCAAATATATATATATATATATATATATATATATATATATATATATATATATATATATATATATATATATATATATATATATAATTTTATTATTATCTATTCTTGCGCAGGGGTGTTAAATGAAGCTATGAGTGTTGCTGTCCTATAATTACTATAGATGTATAATTACTCCCAAATTTTTGAACAATATGGAATTTGGTAAGCATGTTGAGGGATTCCAGGTTTGAATCCCAATCTGGGTGGAGTTTGCATGTTCTCCCCGTGTCCGCGTGGGTTTCCTCCATGTTCTCCGGTTTCCTCCCACAGTCCAAAAACATGGATCAAGTTCAATTGAGTTCTCCAAATTGCTCCATAGAGTGTGTCTGTGTGAGTGAGTGAGTGTCCAGTGATAGATTGGTGTCCTGTCCTGGGTCTATCTGACCAGTGCCAGAAACATTCTCCTCTGGATGGGCATGAGGAACCCCCCGGGCCCTAATGTAGGATAAATCGGAAGATGATGAATGAATGAATGAATGAATGTTTGCACCTGAGCGCTGGGGATCCAGGTTTGAATCCTAATCTGGGTGTTTGCCCCATTGGATTTTGCATGGGTTTTCTTAGACAATCCAAAAACACGGATTCAAGGTAAATCCAAATAGTGTCTGTGTGTCCAGAGGTAGATAGATTGGCGCCCTGTATTGGATGTATCTGCCCAGCACCCAAAACATGGATGGGCATGGGGAACGTCCCCCGTTACCCTAGCACAGGATTAAGCAGATGATGATGGATGGATTCTTGCAACTGTACAGTATTTATTTCAAAATTTTTTGGGCCATTTTCACTTTGTAACGGATCTTGTTTTTATTTGTACTTGGTATAAAGAATTTCATCCATTATCTTCCGCTTTATCCTCTACTAGGGTTGCGAGGGCGTTCCCCATGCCCATCCAGGGGAGAACGTTTTGAGTTATGGGCGCTGGGCAGATACACCCAGGACAGGACGCCAATCCATCACTGGGCGCACACTCACTCACACAGACACACTCTATATGGGGCAATTTAGAGAACTCTATTGACTTGATCCATGTTTTTGGACTGTGGGAGGAAATTGGCGAACCTGGAGGAAACCCACGCGGACACGGGGAGAACATGCAAACTCCACCCAGATTGGGATTCGAACCAGGAATCCCTAGTGCTGAGAGGAGAACATGCTAACCACTAAGCCACTGTGCCACCTGGTATAAAGAATTCATTCATTCTTTATCTTCCGCTTTATCCTCTATTAGGGGGTTCCCCATGCCCATCCAGGGGAGAACGTTTCAGGCGCTGGGCAGATACACCCAGGACAGGGCGCCAATCCATCGCTGGGCACACACTCACTCACACACACTCACACACTCTATATGGGGCAATTTGGAGAACTCTATTGACTTGATCCATGTTTTTGGACTGTGGGAGGAAACTGGAGAACCCAGAGGAAACCCACGCAGACATGGGGAGAACATGCAAACTCCACCCAGATGAGGATTCAAACCGGGAATCCCTAGCGCTGAGAGGAGAACATGCCAACCACTAAGCCACTGTGCCACCTGGTATAAAGAATTGTTTAATAAAAATAGATTAGAAATATAATCTTACTTCACAGAACTGGCAATGCTTAGATGAGTCTCCAGTCTCACATGGGCAGCCATCGCAGCTACTGCAATGCTGATTCAAATAAAATTAAAAAAAAAGAAAAAGAATAAAGACATTAGGTACTTTTCAAAACTTTAAGATGCTGCATTCAATAAATTACCAAAGTCAAAGTACTGAAGCTTAAACACATACAAATTCAAACATCCGAGGTTACGATTCTTAACTTTGCCCCAGCTGAGGTAACAATGACGACAATGGCTTATCTGTCCTGACATGTGAGCGACAGGTGAGGTGCAGGAATGAAAGATAACAGAGCTGGAATTCCACGGTAAGTGACGAGACACGTGGCTGATTACGCGATCAACGCTTCCTCTTAAACTGCTGCTGCTGTATCATGGGTTTAAATAAACGATGGCCTTGATTGGGTTTATGTTCAGGAGGACAAGTGTTTTTATGGCTTTTACAAGTGTGTAATTAGTCAAAAACAAAGCAATCATAATTGTATTGCGTATTCGTTCATCACAATTACTTTTGAATCTTACATTCAGGTAAAACTAGTTTCTAGTGATGTACTGCGTTCTGCATGTCTATCGTCCTGTGTCACAGTGAAAGAGGCCAGAAGCAGTTGTGTGCATGACGGCCTGTGTGTGACATGATGGGCGCATCCTGGACGTGGTAGCTCAGTGGTTAGGGTGTTGGGTTATCAATCTGAAGGTTGCGGGTTCAACCCCCAGGTTCACTTAAATTACCAGTGTGGGTCCTTGAGCAAGACCCTTAACCCTCATTGCTCCAGGGATGTTGTGATGAACCCTGTGCTCACCTTGTAAGTCGCTTTGGATAAAAGCATCCAATAATTCATTCATTCATTCATTCATTATCTCCTGCTTATCCTCTATTAGGGTCGCGGTGGGGTTCCCCATGCCCATCCAGGGGAGAACATCTCGGGCGCTGGGCAGATAGACCCAGGACAGGGCGCCAATCCATCGCTGGGCACACACTCACTCACACAGACACACTCTATATGGGGCAATTTTGAGAATTCAATTAACTTGATCCATGTTTTTAGACTGTGGGAGGAAACCGGAGAACCCGGAGGAAACCCACGNATTAGGGTCGCGGTGGGGTTCCCCATGCCCATCCAGGGGAGAACATCTCGGGCGCTGGGCAGATAGACCCAGGACAGGGCGCCAATCCATCGCTGGGCACACACTCACTCACACAGACACACTCTATATGGGGCAATTTTGAGAATTCAATTAACTTGATCCATGTTTTTAGACTGTGGGAGGAAACCGGAGAACCCGGAGGAAACCCACGCAGACACGGGGAGAACATGGAAACTCCATCCAGATGGGGATTCGAACCGGGAATCCCTAGCGCTGAGAGGCGAACGTGCTAACCACTATGCCATCGTGCCAGCGTCCAATAAATGAGCGAATGTAATGGAAATGTAAATGATGTGCATTAGGGGTGCTGAAAAAAATCGATTCTTCAAAGGATCGCAATTCGTAGGCCTGGCGATTCTGAATCGATTCAAAATGCCCAAAAATCGCACTAATCGTAAAAAAATGCGAAGAGAGTGCTCGACATCAGCACAAATGTTTGCAAGGAGTGTAAAATGAAATCGAGGTACTTTGGAAATATGACAAATGCGCGAGGCGTGACATCACCGTGAACTACAAGGTTCAAAAATAGATTTAATATTTAAGGTTACGTTTTGAAAATGTAGCGAATGTTGGTGCAATATAGTTAAAAAGACTGAAGTATGGATTTTATTTCTAATGTTAAGTTTTAACGACTGTGAAGTCTGTATTTAAGTTTCAATTAAAGGTTAATGCACTATGGAAAACTTTTGCATTAATATATTTAGAATTATTTGTTTATTGATAAGGGCGGCACAGTGACTTAGTGGTTGGCATGTTCTCCTCTCAGCACTAGGGATTCCCGGTTCAAATCCCAATCTGGGCGGAGTTTGCATGTTCTACCCGTGTCCGCATGGGTTTCCTCCGGGTTCTCTGGTTTCCTCCCACAGTCCAAAAAACATGGATCAAGTCAATTGAATTCTCAAAATTGCCCCATATAGAGTGTGTCTGTGTGAGTGAGTGTGTGCCCAGCGATGGATTGGCGCCCTGTCCTGGGTGTATCTGCACAGCGCCCGAGATGTTCTCCCCAGGATGGGCATGTGGAACCCCACCGCGACCCTAATAGAGGATGAAGCGGGAGATGATGGATGGCTGGATGTTCATTGATGTTTTTATGTAAGAAAAAGCCAGGCAGCTAAGCAAACCTAACACTGCTCATTTTAATTCAGCGCAATCCTATTTTTGTAGAAATATAAAATGATAAGGCAGGAACCTAAAAGTATTGTTTTAAATAAATATTCTATTTGTTTACATTGTTTTCATCTCATCAATCACATCATTCATTCATTCATTATCTCCCGCTTATCCTCTATTAGGGTCGCGGTGGGGTTCCCCATGCCCATCCAGGGGAGAACGTCTCGGGCGCTGGGCAGATAAACCCAGGACAGGGCGCCAATCCATCGCTGGACACACACTCACTCACACAGACACACTCTATATGGGGCAATTTGGAGAATTCAATTAACTTGATCCATGTTTTTGGACTGTGGGAGGAAACCAGAGAACCCGGAGGAAACCCACGCAGACACGGGGAGAACATGGAAACTCCACCAAGATGGGGATCGAACCGGGAATCCCTAGAGCTGAGAGGCGAACGTGCTAACCACTAAGCCACCGTGCCGCCCTCAATCACATCATTTAAACTAAATTTCAAGATTATTTGAACTAAAAAATCGTTTCTGAATCGAATCGTGACCTCAAAAATCGGATTCGAATCGAATCGCCAGACACTTAAAGATTCGCACCCCTAATGTGCATGAACTCTAAATATTGTTAAAGCTCAGTATTGGATAGAAAGCTTATTTTATGGCAAAATAAAGCCTTTTTAGTTCATCAGCTCTTGTCTGTTACTTGTGTGCATGTCCACTCCTCATTATAGTCGACTGTGGATTAAAGACTATAACACTACACTAAACAAAACGGTATTTTGTATTACGATCACACATCGTTATGTATATCCACTGAGCGTAACTATAGCAGGAATATTTGGTGTGTGTAAATGTTCTGTGCTGTTAAACTCATCACTGAACTTACCTCACAGAGGGTGCACATGTTACACAAAGAGCCGCTCCGGAATTCTGCCGTTCCTGTTGTTTCTATTGTTGCTGTTTTTCCTGTATTTTAAAAGCAAGCGTGGTCATAAAAAAGAAACATAAAATTATTAGAATGTGTGCACAAGAATATCCGATTTCACTGATCACACTTTGATTTCAAAGACCACTGGTTGGCATTTACAGCGATAGATCGGCGCCCTGTTCTGGGTGTATATGCCCAGCGCATGAAATGTTTACCCCTGGATGGACATGGGGAACTGGGGAACCCACCCACCCCCCCTGACCCTAGTAGAAGACAAAGCGGAAGATAATGGATAGATGGATGACTGGCATTTAAAATATTGTCAAACATAAATGTAAGCACAGCAATTAAATCATAATTTTCTAATATTTTCTTATTCATTCATTCATTCTCTTCCACTTTTATCCTCTATTAGGGTCGTGGGGGGGGGGGTTCCCATGCCCATCCTGGGGCAGTTACACCCAGGACATGGCACCAATCCATCACTGAGCACACACTCACAAACACAATCTATATGGGGCAATATGGAGAATTCATTAGACCTTGATCCATGTTTTTGGACTGTGGGAGGAAACCGGAGAACCCGGAGGAACCCCACGTGGACACGGGAAGAACATGGAAACTCCACCCAGATCCACTTTTATATCGCTTCTTAAAACCCATCTGTTTCGGATCGCTTTTAACCTCTAATTTAATCTGATATTTTATTTCTGTTTCTGCATTTAAGTACAAATTAAATGTACATTTCGCTTTTTCTCAGTTCCTAACTGCATTAATGTTTAATATCTTACGGGGTTTAATGTTCATTCATTCATTATCTCCCACTTTATCCTCTATTAGGGTCGCGGGGGGTTCCCCATGCCCATCCAGAGGAGAATGTTTTGGGCGCTGGGCAGATAGACCCAGGACAGGATGCCAATCTATAACTGGACACACACTCACTCACACAAACACACTCTATATGGGGCAATTTGGAGAATTCAATTGACTTGATCCATGTTTTTGGACTGTGCGAGGAAACCGGAGAACCCGGAGGAAACCCATGCGGATACGGGGAGAACATGGAAACTCCACCCAGATGGGGATTCGAACCGGGAATCCCTAGTGCTGAGAGGAGAACATGCCAACCACTAAGCCACCGTGCTGCCCGGGTTTAATGTTATACTGTTTTATTTACTGTTAAGGTCTGCCTCCTCCCTCCTACTGTCAGTACCCTCTGCTCGCCTCACCACCATGGGGAGCAGAGCTTTCAGCCGCTCTGCCCTGCGGCGCTGGACCTCACTACCCCATGGACTACGCAACACCCCCTCCCTTTCTCTGTTTAAGACTGGTCTAAAAACTCAGCTTTTAACTGTTAATTATTATTGATATCATTTTATCTTTGTAATTTATTTCATTCTACTTTCTTATGCACATGATTTTTTTGAAGTATAAAATGTAAATGTTTTTAATATGTATGCTTTTTACAGCGTCTTTGGGTGTCCTAAAAAAGCGCTTTCAAATAAAATGTATTATTATTATTATTATTATTATTATTGCGGCATGGTGAGTGGTTGGCATGTTCTCCTCTCAGCACTAGGGATTCCCGTTTTGAATCCCAATCTGGGTGGAGTTTCCATGTTCTCCCCGTGTCTGCGTGGGTTTCCTCCGGGTTCTCCGGTTTCCTTCCACAGTTCAAAAACATGGATCAAGGTCAATTGAGTTCTCCAAATTGCCCCATATAGAGTGTGTCTGTGCAAGTGAGTGTGTGTCCAGTGATAGATTGGCGTCCTGTCCTGGGTGTATCTGCCCAGCGCCTGAAACGTTCTCCCCTGGATGGGCATGGGGAACCCCCCCGCGACCCTAATATAAGATAAAGCGGAAGATAATGGATGAATGAATGATGAGATTTGGGGGCGGCACGGTGGCTTATTGTTTAGCATGTTCTCCTCTCAGCACTAGGAACTCCCGGTTTGAATCCCAATCTGAGTGGAGTTTCCATGTTCTCCCCGTGTCTGCATGGGTTTCCTCCGGTTTCCTCCCACAGTCCAAAAACATGGATCAAGTCAATTGAGTTCTCCAAATTGCCCCATATAGAGTGTGTTTGTGTGAGTGAGTATAGGCCCTGTTCTGGGTCTATCTGCCCAGCGCCTGAAACGTTCTCCCCTGGATGGGCATGGGGAACCCCACCGCGACCCTAATAGAGGATAAAGCAGAAGATAATGAATGCATTATTATTTGTTTTTGTAAAGTATCTTTCAGGTCCCTAAAAGCGCCATATAGAGTGTCTGTGTGAGTGAGTGTGTGTCCAGTGATAGATTGGCGCCCTGTCCTGGGGGTATCTGCCCAGCGCCCGAAACGTTCTCCCCTGGATGGGCATGGGCATGGGCATGGGCATGGGCATGGGAAACCCCCCCCCCCCCCAAATAGAGGATAAAGCGGAAATTAATAGATGGATGAATGAACAGACTACATTGTGTGTTTTAATGCAGTTTATGTAATGCATTTTCTCATCAATGCCTGCTTCAGCAAGTTGTACCAGCAGTGCCGGTTGTTCAAGTGCAGCCATGTTTTGAAAAGTATTTTTGTTCATTTCAGCTGACATACAAGAACAAACAATGCCTTAAACTAAATATCTGTCTCACGTTTGTGTCAGCAGCATTGCATTAGGAGCTTAAAATGTTTTAAATGCTTCTCAGTTTGGTGTCCCGGGGTTTTTTTATAATGCCAGGCATCTCTATAAATGTGTCTGAACTTCATATGCCATGGTGGTGGAAATGTTTTCTTTACAACAGTATAATTGCAAAAAAAATAACAAAGGGGGGAAAAAAGGTCACGGCTTTAGAATATCCAGATATGAAAGTGTTTGTTTCATGCTTAACCAGTCTGTTATTGTTCAGGGCTGTCTGCTGATGGCATAACAATCATACCAGCCATGCCCAAAGGTGGAGCTTAGATCTGCAGATGCACACCCTGTTTCTCATAAGGTCACCACCTGGATGTAACTCTGATCTGGGGTCAGTGCAGTCGGTCAGCTGACCTGAATATACTGAACCACCAGGTTCCTCCATCAATAGATCTGTTCTTCTGTTATGACATTTTCCAAGATCACAACATCAGTATTCCATCCATCCATTTTCTTCCGCTTTATCATCTACTAGGGTCGCAGGGGGGTGAAGAGAGGGGGTTCCCCATGCCCATCCAGGAGAAAACGTTTCGGGCGCTGGGCAGCTACACCCAGGACAGGCTGCTAATCTATAACTGGACACACACACACACTCACTCACACAAACACACTCTATATGGGGCAATTTGGAGAACTCAATTGACTTGATCCATGTTTTTGGACTGTGGGAGGAAACCGGAGAACCTGGAGGAAACCCATGCGGACACGGGGAGAACATGGAAGCTCCACTCAGATTGGGATTCAAACCGGGAGTGCCTAGTGCTGAGAGGAGAACATGCTAAACACTAAGCCACCGTGCCGCCCCCAAATCTCATCATTCATTCATCCATTATCTTCCGCTTTGTCCTATATTAAGGTCGCGGGGGGTTCTCCATGTCCATCCAGGGGAGAACGTTTCAGGTGCTGGGCAGATACACCCAGGACAGGGCGCCAATCTATCACTGGGCACACACTGACTCATACAGACACACTCTATATGGGGCAATTTGGAGAACTCAATTGACCTTGATCCATGTTTTTGGACTGTGGGAGAAAACCAGAGAACCCGGAGGAAACCTATGCGGGCACGGGGAGAACATGGAAACTCCACCCAGACTGGGATTCAAACCGGGAATCCCTAGTGCTGAGAGGAGAACATGCCACCCCCAAATCTCATCATTCATTCATCCATTATCTTCAGCTTTATCCTCTATTAGGGTCGTGGGGGGGTTCCCCATGCCCACAGACACACTCTATATGGGGCAATTTGGAGAATTCAATTGACTTGATCCATGTTTTTAGACTGTGGGAGAAAACCAGAGAACCCGGAGGAAACCCACACAGACATGAGGAGAACATGGAAACTCCATTCAGATGGGGATTCGAACCGGGAATCCCTAGTGCTGAGAGGAGAACATGCCAAAAACTAAGCTACTGTGCCGCCCCCAAATCTCATCATGAGTAGGAAAATGAACACAACTCTAGAGAAACAGGAAAGTCGTGACATTGCAGAAGCTTGTGGAGACGATGACACAGCAAATGTGTCATGATCACTAAAGATGGTGCAGCTAATTATTAGTGTGACCTTTTATTTGGCCAAGCAGTGTACGTGTGTGTGAAATTTTTTATATATGCAAAAAATATATAAACATTATTAGAATTTTATCATTTTTTAGAACGTATGTATTTTCATGCAGCACCAGTCAAAAGTTTGAACACGCCCTCTTCTTGCTCCATCATCTATTTCCTCCTCTTATCATATAGATGGACTTTGTAGTTTTATAATTACAGACTGTAGTCCATCTGTGTTCTTGTTGTTGTTAGTCCCCTGTTGGTTCTCTGTTCTCTATTGACAGAACAGGTATCATTTGGGTGGTGGATTGTTTATTGTCAGTTCTGCAGTGACACTGATGTGGTGAGGGGGTTTAGATGGACTACAGTCTGTAATTGTAGAACTACAAAGTCCATTCTTACAGTCAGTGGAGCATTGGTCTGGTACTGTACATACAGTGGGCGGCACGGTGGCTTAGTGGTTGGCATGTTCTCCTCTTAGCACTAGGGATTCCCGGGTCGAATCCCCATCTGCGTGTAGTTTCCATGTTCTCCCCGTGTCCGCGTGGGTTTCCTCCGGGTTCTCCGGTTTCCTCCCACAGTCCAAAAACATGGATCAAGTCAATTGTGTTCTCCAAATTGCCCCATATAGAGTGTGTCTGTGTGAGTGAGTGTGTGCCCAGTAATGGATTGGTGTCCAGTCCTGGGTCTATCTGCCCAGCGCCCGAAACGTTCTCCCCTGGACGGCCATGAGGAATCCCCCACACACCCCACACACACACCCCCGTGACCCTAATAGAGGATAAAGCAGAAGATAATGGATGGATGTACATACAGTATAAGTCTGTGAACACACACTTACACATCGTTACTTAATTACATGCAATTAAAAGCTGAACTGTGTTACTCAGCACATACACCTCATTTCTGGTTTAATGGTGAATCAATACCTTCATCATCAGCTTCATCTTCAGCTTCAAACTGTTTATCTGCAGTCTGCTCTCTGACATCATCATCATCATCATCATCAGCTGCATCGTCCTTAAACACTCTTTTGTTTTTAAGTACATCCTCCACTCTATCATTTTCTTCCACATCATCATCATCATCAATAACATCTTCATTGTCCAAATCATCATCATCATCAATAACATCTTCATTTTCCAAATCATCATCATCATCATCAATAACATCTTCATTTTCCAAATCATCATTATCATCTACATAATTCATCCTTTTATCCGCCATACCATTAGTTACATCTTCCTCCACCTCATCCTCATCTTCCACACCATCATCAGCTACATCCTCCTCCTCTTCAATACCATCATCAGCTTCATCCTCCTCCTCCTCTTCTTCTTCTATACCATCATCAGCTTCATCCTCCTCCTCCTCTTCAATACCATCATCAGCTTCATCCTCCTCCTCCTCTTCTTCTTCTATACCATCATCAGCATCATCATTCTCCTCTTCATCTTCCCTACCATCACCAGTTGCTTCCTCCTCCTCTTCTATACCGTCATCAGCTACGTCGTCTTCCTCCCCTTCATCTTCCATAGCATTGCCAGCTATATCCTCCTCCTCTTCTTCTTCATCCATTCCATCAGCTACATCATCCTCTTCTTCTTCTATACCATCATCAGCTTCATCCTCCTCCTCCTCTTCTTCATCCATACCATCAGCTACATCCTCTTCTTCTATACCATCATTAGCTGCATCCTCCTCCTCTTCTTCATCCATACCATCAGCTACATCCTCTTCTTCTTCTATACCATCATTAGCTGCATCCTCCTCCTCCTCTTCATCCATACCATCAGCTACATCCTCTTCTTCTTCTATACCATCATTAGTTTCATCCTCCTCCTCTTCCGTACCATCACCTACATCATCCTCTTCTTCTTCTTCCTTACCATCATCAGCTTCATCATTCTTCTCCTCTTCTTCCTCCATACCATCAGATACATCATCCTCTAATTCTTCTGTACCGTTGTGTACATCATGCTTCTCTTTTTCTTCTCTCATGCCGTCATAAGCTACGTCATCCTCTTCTTCTTCCTCTTCATTTGTTGTAAATGCCTCGTCAGCACCATTGTCTTTACCTTCATTAAGTATTTCTGGCTTCGTTGGCTCCTCATCACTCTTTACTTCATTAGCCGTCATTTCATCTTCCCCGTTCCTTCTGGAAATGTTTGAATCATCCAACGCCTCCACCCTAATCTGGCTTCCTTCTTTATTCTCCACTGGCTCCTGAGTCCGTCCTGCAGAACACAATAAAGCTAACAGCACGCAACAACACCAACAACGTAACGGCGTCATGCTCGATCTCATAAAAGAAACATTAAAGACAGAATCACGTCCAGCGTTGTTGCTGTACTCAGGAAAGTGCCACGGAGAGAATGACCTCTGTATTCAAACCATGCAAACACAAGGTTACACACACACACACACACACACAAGAAGGCATAGAAAACTGACTGACAGGACCATATGTCTGTAAAGCTAGTCTTCTGCTGTCCACTCGACATTTGTTTGTCTCTCACACACACACACACACACACACACACACACACACACACACACACACACCCCCCAAACAGCTTAACACTGTCACATCTCTGCCTCACTGGCTCTGACAGGTGATTGTGACACTATATAAAGAAGCTCTCAATGCCATTTACAATGACCTGAAGTGCGTCTCCATCAGCCAGACTATATATATATATATATATATATATATATATATATATATATAATATAATATAATATATATAGGCTGGCTGATATATATATATATATATATATATATATATATATATATATATATATATATATATATATATATATATATATATATATATATATATATATATATGGGCGGCACGGTGGCTTAGTGCTTGGCACGTCCTCCTCTCAGCACTAGGGATTCCCGGTTCGAATCCCAGTCTGGGTGGAGTTTCCATGTTCTCCCTGTGTCCGCGTGGGTTTCCTCCGGGTTCTCCGGTTTCCTCCCACAGTCCAAAAACATGGATCAAGGTCTATTGAGTTCTCCAAATTGCCCCATATAGAGTGTGTCTGTGTGAAACCATACTGTACTTAAAAACTGGCTGAGCAGTTTGTACAACCAACGCTTGTCCACTCATCGGACAATAATACACACCGCTTCACATTCATATCTATCCATAATGAATGAATACAGAAATATTAAAAAAGTAAAGTGATTACATATAACAAAGCATCTGACAGCACACACTGACTTTCCTTCACTTTGAGAGCAGCAGCTCAGACGGAGTTCTGTTTGTCAGGAAGAAAGAGCAATACATTTACAGTTTCATGACACGGCTCAAAATCGGTCTCAGACTTTTCTTATGAACACAACTGGATGCATTATTTTATTAATAATTACACACCCCAAAAAATAGTTCCACTCTGTGTTCTCCCTGAGGTAGATCAGAAAAAGATGATCTTGACATTCACAGACAAACACAGATACACACACACACACACACACACACACACACGTAGGGCAATTAACATCTTAATTACAGGTTCCAGCTTCTTTTTGCTTTGCCTCAGTGGGATGTGAATATCAGAATACAATCTGGACCATTTACACACGACTTCGTTCACTTTGACTTTTAGTTTGGCAGATGATTTGGAAAAAAAAAAGATTGATCACCACAAGACACGACGTGAAGGTGGAACCAGCTGAACGGCAGTGTTATTAAGCATGATCATTTTACAAGCGGGCTTTAAAATCTAGATTAAATCCCAACTTCAAAACATTAAATATTATTACGTGCTGCCTGATGAGAGTCCCAGCATAACAGACAATGTTGGTTGATCATTCCGTCATTGTGCAGTGGTGAAGGATATGGAGTGAAAATTGGCCCCATAATGATGTTGAAGCACCAGGTGACAGTGGTCACTAGAGGGCAGTAAGTGAGCCAGGGTGGAGATTTAGAAAATGGAGTACGGGAATGAGGGAGCAGATCCAGCAGTTGGTCTGTAGTCCAGAGTCAGGGCTTGTTATTGGACGTGGGCAGCTTCAGGAAGCCAATGGAGAAAGATGAGTAATGGAGAAACACAGTTAACCACCAGAGCATGTTCTCCTCTCAGCACTAGGGATTCCCAGTTCGAATCCCAATCTGGGTGGAGTTTCCATGTTCTCCCCGTGTGCGCATGGGTTTCCTCCGGGTTCTCCGGTTTATTCCCACAGTCCAGAAACATGGATAAAGGTCAAATGAATTCTCCAAATTGCCCCATATAGAGTGTATGTATGTGTCTGCTATAGTCTATTATTTATATTTTACTCTCTGCTATATTTATATATTATATAATTTATATATTTATACAGTTATATATACACCTGTCCACTTAATTTTAATCCCTTACAGTCATACTGATTTCAATAATCACATTCTAATTTTTTTAACCTGTGATGTTGTAAATATATATATATATATATATATATATATATATATATATATATATATATATATATATATATATATATATATATAATATTTTTTGTATACTTTACACCCATGTTTCTAAACATGT
This sequence comes from Corydoras maculifer, assembly GCA_019802435.1. Lineage (NCBI taxonomy): Eukaryota > Metazoa > Chordata > Actinopteri > Siluriformes > Callichthyidae > Corydoras > Corydoras maculifer. The sequence continues at coordinate 1,259,418 of JAFMOD010000056.1, read as the reverse complement.
ACAAGAATTTCCCTACTTCTTTTATACTTGCGAGCAAATGTAACAAAATTTCATTCTGCATACACTAAATGTACAATAAATAAAGGTTATCTAAGTCTATGTGAGTGAGTGTGTGCCCAGTGATAGATTGGCGTCCTTTCCTGGGTGTATCTGCCCAGCGCCCGAAACATTCTCCCCTGGATGGGCAAGGGGAACCCCCCCCAACCCTAATAGAGGAAAAAGCAGAAGATAATGGATGGATGGGTAAACCATCAGATGAGATGTAGAGCTCTGGCTCGGCTGTTGAGGTTTAATCGTGAAGGATGGGAGACTGATGGGCAATCCCATACTGACTCTAATACTGATGATAAAAGGTGGATACTTCACATCAGAACATCCACAGCGGAGGGTAATAAGGGAACTTGTTGGAGGACATGGAGAGAACTTGGTGGAGAACAGGTGTGGGGATCGACTTCAGCTCTCCGAGATACAGGGAGTTGCTTAAAAAAAAAAAAAGGATACAATAAAAAAATACATCCAAATCAGTTGAATATAAACATACATACATTATATATATATATATACACACACACAGTATATATATATTTATATATATATATATATATATATATATATATATATATATATATATATATATATCTGCGGCACGGTAGCTTAGTGGTTGGCATGTTCTCCTCTCAGCACTAGGGATTCCCGGTTCGAATCCCCATCTGGGTGGAGTTTCCATGTTCTCCCCGTGTCCGCGTTGGTTTCCTCCGGGTTCTCCGGTTTCCTCCCACAGTCCAAAAACATGGATCAAGTCAATTGAGTTCTCCAAATTGCCCCATATAAAATGTGTCTGAGTGAGTGTCTGTGTCTGTGTGTGTGCCCAGCAATGGATTGGCGCCCTGTCCTGGGTGTATTTGCCCAGTGCCCAAAACGTTCTACCCTGGATGGGCATGGGGAACCCCACCGCAACCCTAGTAGAGGATAAAGCGGAAGATAATGAATGAATGACATATTATATATATATATATATATATATTTCCCACTTTTAATTAGCTACTAATGATAGTGGCACCACCTTTTCGTGTAGGAGGAGGCTTGGCAGCTTTCAGCACTCCACTCTGTGAGAGCGCCTCGGCCATCCATACCAACGTGGAACAACAGAACTCCATCTGTGTGCGAGTGAAGCAAGTGAGCGATGGTATCACTTAAAATGATCAATAAATTACATTTACATTACATTTAGTATTTCAGCACTTTTATCCAATTACAAATGAGAACACGACAAGTCAGAAGTTACAAAGAAAACCAGCTACACTGTAGAATTATCAAACCTGATTTTTATATGATCCTTTTCTTATTATTTTTATTTTTTATTTTTTTTTTTTCCCCGACATCAAGTGTTTGTTAAAAAGATGCGTCTTCAGTCGTTGCTTACAAATGCCGAGTAATTCTGCCTTACGGACAGAGTTGTGAAGATGGTTCCACCATTTTGCAGTGCTGAACACCACGAAGTGAGAAAGAGCTCCTCGGTGAGGTGGAACCACCAGGAGACAATCATCACTGGAGCGAAGTGAACGAGCCGGAGTGTATTTTAAAAATATAGAGTGAAGGTGGGCGGCACGGTGGCTTAGTGGTTAGCACGTTCGCCTCTCAGCGCTAGGGATCCCCGGTTCGAATCCCCATCTGGGTGGAGTTTCCATGTTCTCCCCGTGTCTGCGTGGGTTTCCTCCGGGTTCTCTGGTTTCCTCCCACAGTCCAAAAACATGGATCAAGTTAATTGAATTCTCAAAATTGCCCCCTATAGAGTGTGTCTGTGTGAGTGAGTGTGTGCCCAGCGATGGATTGGCGCCCTGTCCTGGGTCTATCTGCCCAGCGCCCGAGACGT
>JAFMOD010000056.1:1219397-1232696 GCA_019802435.1 Corydoras maculifer | reverse complement strand
ACCCCCCCCCCCCCCCGACCCTAATAGAGGATAAAGCGGAAGATAATGAATGGATGAATGAACTTGAATCATCAGATTGATAGCCCAACACCCTAACCACTGAGCTCCCGCACCCACACCTGTGGTATTCTCCTATTTATAAGTCGCTTTGGATAAATCATCTGCTAAACGACTAAATCTAAATGTAAATGTAACAGAAATAACATTAAAGCTAATGATACAGAAGCAAAAGTTAAACCAATACAAGCATTCATTCAGAGATGTTAAACGCTGGACATAAACTCACCTTTTCGGCTTGGTTTCATGGGAATGGACTCCTCTTGTTTTGTTTGCCTGGAAAATAAAATCCAGAAGTCATCAGTGTACTGTTAGAGTTTAGTGCAGGTGATAGTGATTTACAGTTTTATAAATATATAAATATATAAAATACTGCTATTCCGGTATTACATGTGCTTTATGTGGGAGAATGAATAGACAGTTTCTGCGTTGAGCCATTCGGCATCTTTTACCAGGGAAACACTTTCAGGTTTCCACTTCTCGATTGCACTGTCTCCGTCCTGCTCCTCTCTGAAAGTCAAATGAAGTGAGAAAGCGATGATGAAGCAGTAAAATAGGGAAGGGAATAAATTGCAGGATGGAGGTGTTGTTAGATACACCGCATAGCAGAGTGCTGCTGTACCCCTGTTCCGTGATTCAATCACAATAATGCAGAACCTCGAGTTATTGCTTTTATAAAACATTTAAAAACACTATAATAAAAAAAAACAAGGTTTAATTCAGTAATTATTTGACTTAAAACTAAATTATTTATAATCTGGTCTGACACAGTATACGGCACGGTGGCTTAGTGGTTAGCACGTTCGCCTCCCGGTTCGAATCCCAATCAATTAAATTTTCCAAATTGCCCTATATAGAGTGTGTTTGTCTGTGTGAGTGAGTGTGTGTCCAGAGATAGATAGGTGCCCTGTGCTGGGTGTATCTGCCCAGTGCCCAAAACGTTCCCCCCCCCCATCCCCCCGCGACCCTAGGAGAGGATAAAGCGGAAGATAATGGATGGATGCATCACAACATCATCTAGCCTGGTTTTTAAAGCAACATTGATTGCTGAGTAACAGGATTTCACCGGTTTGATTATTTATTTATGATACAGGGCTTAATATGTCCATCCATCCATTATCTTCCGCTTTATCCTCTACTAGGGTCGCAGGCGGGTTCCCCATGCCCATCCAGGGAAGAACGTTTCAGACGCGGGGCAGATATACCCAGGACAGGACACCAATCTATCGCTGGACACACACTCACTCACACAGACACACTCTATATGGGGCAATTTGGATAATTCAATTGACTCGATCAATGTTTTTGGACTGTGGGAGGAAACTGGAGAACCCGGAGGCAACCGGGGACACGGGGAGAACATGGAAACTACACCCAGATGGGGATTTAAACCGGGAATCTCTAGTGCTGAGAGGAGAACATGCCAACCACTAAGCCACTGTGCTGCCCCTGGTAAAATCTGATTATTTTAATTATTATTGATTAATAAATACCTATAAATTAAAGAATTGTAGGTAGTGTGTGATGACCTGACCTGAAGGAGATGAGTCTGGTGTAGCACAATGGAGGGATGAAGAGGGTAATGATGAGCTTCCACACCTCAGTGCTTTTATCCATATCTCCCCACCAAATCTGACTCAACAAACTCTAAAAGACAGACACAGGGAATTAAAGTGAGTTAGAAGATGAAATCTCTGACTTAATAGTTGGAAGCACGCTGTCAGAAAACTATATTGGAAATCGATGTCTTCCTATAACCATGTGACCCATCAAGTGACCTGTTTTAAATTTAGCATCACTGTTATGCAAGAAGGGCGGCACAGTGGCTTAGTGGTTAGGGGCCAATCTATCACTGGGCACACACTCACTCACACAAACACACTCTATATGGGGCAATTTGGAGAACTCTATTGACTTGATCCATGTTTTTGGACTGTGGGAGGAAACCGGAGAACCCGGAGGAAACCCACGCGGACACGGGGAGAACATGGAAACTCCACCCAGATGGGGATTCAAACCGGGAATCCCTAGTGCTGGGAGGAGAACATGCCAACCACTAAGCCACCGTGCCGCCGCTGACTATTATTATTATTATTATTATTATTATTTTTAATAGCATTACATCTATATTTTAAAATGATGCATTGTGGTAGAATTGTAATATATTTCTTATAATTTTTTTCCTGCCCTATACTTTCCTAATGAAGATGTTTATTAATTATAATGGGATATATTTCTGGAGATCTGCAGACCTGCACTCCATCGTGGCTAAAGAAGTAGCGAGCATCAGCTTCCATGGCCATCTTCAGACATGTGGTTCCTTTCCAGACCTCCGAGGTCTTCTTAAGCAGAATAAAAGCACGACTCTCGCTGCATTCATAGCATTGACTGAACACATCTTCACACGAGAACAGAAGAATAAAGAGATAAAAGGATCTACAAAACTTTCTGAACATGTCGAGTTAAATCCCAAACTACTTAACTTACCATGCGCCAGGTTCTCGAATCTTTTCGCCAGTTCTTTCATGGAGGCCTTTGTCTCCGCCTCACTCTCTAATTTGGAGAGCTCTCTTAACAGCTTGCACGCACCAAGAGCACTTAACACAGACTCGGAGGTCTATGAGAGAGTGAGAAACACATGATGTTCCACCTTTATGCACACTGATGGAAGAGTTCTGAAGGGTATGATATACCATTCATCCATTATCTTCCGCTTTATCCTATATTTGGGTCGCGGGGGGGGGGGGGTCCCCATGCCCATCCAGGGGAGAACGTTTCGGGCGCTGGGCAGATACACCCAGGACAGGGCACCAATCAATCACTGGACACACACTCACTCACACAGACACACTCTATATGGGGCAATTTGGAGAATTCAATTGACCTTGATCCATGTTTTTGGACTGTGGGAGAAAACCGGAGAACCCGGAGGAAAGCCGCCCGCTTCATTAACATGTTGCATAAAATTTAGTGGTTGGCATGTTCTCCTCTCAGCGCTAGGAATTCCCGGTTCGAATCCCAATCTGGGTGGAGTTTCCATGTTCTCCCCATGTCCATGTGGGTTTCCTCCGGGTTCTCCGGTGTCCTCCCACAGATCAAAAAAGTGGATCAAGTCAAATGAGTTCTCCAAATTGCCCCATATAGAGTGTGTTTGTGTGAGTGAGTGTGTGCCCAGCGATGGATTTGCGCCCTGTCCTGGGTGTATCTGCCCAGCGCCCGAGACGTTCTCCCCTGGATGGGCATGGGGAACCCCCCTGTGACCCTAATAGAGGATAAGCGGAAGATAATAGATGGATGGATGGATGGATGGATGGATGGATGGATCTGTACCAATTCCCAGAAGTAGATGGCCATCTCACTGCGGTTCTGCAGCACAGCCCAGATGAAGAGTGCAGCCCATGGATCGAAACAACTCTTGGTCCGATAATTACAGCCATCTTGCAAAACCCTTGTGAATTTCTGAAGTAGAAAAACCCCCGTAAGGGTTACGAGTATCAGAATAAAGAGACGAATACAAATGTCAGGTACATTAAACATGTTACGATGCTTCAGGTATAAACAACATGGCTTATCTGAGGCAACGATACCTTAAATGACTTCCTTTTGGAAGTCACGCCTTCCAGATCTAGGCATTTACGATAGAATGGCTCACACACATCCCCCAAAAGATACTCCAAGATCAGAGACACCTATGAGGAGGAATCAGAAGATATGATCATTTAATCAAACATTTAATTAATACAAACATTTATTCATTCATTAATTATCTTCCGCTTTATCCTCTATTAGGGTCGGGGGGGGGGGGTTCCCCATGCCCATCCAGGGGAGAACGTCTCAGGCGCTGGGCAGATAGACCCAGGACAGGACACCAATCTATCACTGGGCACACACTCCCTCACACAAACACACTCTATATGGGGCAATTTGGAGAACTCTATTGGCTTGATCCATGTTTTTGGACTGTGGGAGGACACCGGAGAACCCGGAGGAAACCCACGCAGACACGGGGAGAACATGGAAACTCCACCCAGATGGGGATTTGAACCGGGAATCCCTAGAGCTGAGAGGAGAACCCTACAAGCATTTAATAAACAATTAAATTACAACCAGGAGAAGGAGAAAGAAGAGGAAGAAGTAGATTAAATATTGTTTCTAAATGTAGATAACATCACAAAGCAACTTTTGACCATGGTGGGGTAGTGGTTTGCATGTTCTCCTCTCAGCGCCTGGTTGGTATTCCAATCTGGGTGGAGTTTCTATGTTCTCTATTTGTCCTGGTTTCCCTCCACATTCCAAAAACATGAAAACAAGCTATATTAAATGTTCGAAAAAAATTGCCCCTATGTAGTGTGTGTGGGGCGGCACGGTGACTTAGTGGTTAGCATGTTCTCCTCTCAGTGCTAGGGATTCCCGCTTCCCGGTTCGCCATCTGGGTGGAGTTTCCATGTTCTACCCGTGTCCATGTGGGTTTCCTCCGGGTTCTCCGGTTTCCTCCCACAGTTCAAAAACATGGATCAAGTCAATTGAGTTCTCCAAATTGCCCCATATATAGTGTGTCTGTGTAAGTGAGTGTGTGCGCAGCGATGGATTGGCGTCCTGTCCTGCACCTGAAACGTTCTACCCTGAATGGACATGAGGAACCCCCCCACGACCCTAATAGAGAATAAAGCAGAAGATAATGGATGGATGAAGATCTGACCTCATAAAGAGTGAACTCTTTTCCGGAACAGAAGGCATGGTTCACCTCTCGGACCTCAGGGCACTCGACGGCAAAGCTGACAGAACTCTGCCGTTCCAGAAGGTAGCGCTGGAGTAGCGAGTGGATCAAAAGCCCCTCGGAGATCGAGCAATAGAGCTCCTCCAGCCGGCCGTAGGTCAGGTACTCCAAAATGTTTAACCCGTTTTCAGTGAAGAGACGTACAAACTCGGGCTTGTTATTCACCAGCGCATCAGTCATCAGGGCTTCAAGGTCGTGTTTCTGCACCTAAACAAATTCCATCAAATATATATATCTATAAGGGTGGCACAGTGGCTTAGTGGTTAGCATGTTCTCCTCTCAGCACTAGGGATTCCCGGTTCAAATCCCAATCTGGGTGGAGCTTCCATGTTCTACCCGTGTCCGTGTGGGTTTCCTCCGGGTTCTCCGGTTTCCTCCCACAGTCCAAAAACATTGATCAAGTCAATTCAGTTCTCCAAATTGCCCCATATAGAGTGTGTTTGTGTGAGGGAGTGTGTGCCCAGTGATAGATTGGTGTCCTGTCCTGGGTCTATCTGCCCAGCGACCGAGATGTTCTCCCCTGGATGGGCATGGGGAACCCCCCCCCCACGACCCTGATATAGGATAAAGCAGAAGATAATGGATGGATGGATGGATATATTCAATGAGGGCGGCATGGTGGCTGAGTGTTTAGCATGTTCTCCTCTCAGCACTAGGGATTCCCGGTTCGAATCCCCATCTGGGTGGAGTTTCCATGTTCTCTCCGTGTCCGTGTGGGTTTCCTCCGAGTTCTCCAGTTTCCTCCCACAGTTCAAAAACATTAATCAATTCAATTGAGTTCTCCAAATTGCCCCATATAGAGTGTGTCTGTGTGAGTGAGTGTGTGTCCAGCGATAGATTGGCGCCCTGTCCTGGGTGTATCTGCCCAGCGCCCGAGATGTTCTCCCCTGGATGGGCATGGGGAACCCCCCCGCGACCCTAATAGAGGATAAAGCGGAAGATAATGGATGGATGGATATTTTCAATAACAGCCTTTGTTTATGAAATCCCAGCCTTCGTAAGACTTCGTAAGACTTCGTAAGACTTCATAAGACTTCGTAAGACTCCCACCTTCCAGCGAATGTCCTCAATAAGAAGCTCATGTCGAGCGATGTCCATTCGATTCCACATTATGGCTAACTTCATCTCCACAGTGTTCAGTCTTGGATCGCCGGATAAGCGCTGTTTACTTGCTGGTGTCGACAAACAAAACAACCCAACAAATATTTAACAAATTATCATATGATAATGATCTGGGGGGGGGGGGGGGGGGGGGGGGGGGGGGGGGGGGGGGGGGGGGGGGGGGGGGGGGGGGGGGGGGGGGGGGGGGGGGGGGGGGGGGGGGGGGGGGGGGGACCAAGCCACACCCACCCAAACCTCAGCCACACCCACCCAAACCTCAGCCACACCCACCCAAACCTCAGCCAAACCATGCCACTCCCACCCAAACCTCAGGCACACCCACCCAAACCTTAGCCAAACCATGCCACTCCCACCCAAACCTCAGCCACACCCACCCAAACCTCAGCCACACCCACCCAAACCTCAGCCACACCAACCCAAACCTTAGTCACACCCACCATAACCTCAGCCAAACCAAGCCACACACACGGCAAAGCTCAGCCATGCCTCCGCCAAACGCTCCCAAACTTAAGCATGTTCGCCTCTCAGCACTAGGGATTCCCGGTTCAAATCCCCATCTGGGTGGAGTTTCCATGTTCTTCCCGTGTCTGCGTGGGTTTCCTCCAGGTTCTCCGGTTTCCTCCCACAGTCCAAAAACATTCATCAAGGTCAATTGAAATCTCCAAAATTGCCCCATATAGAGAGTGTCTGTGTGAGTGAGTGTGTGCCCAGTGATAGATTGGTGTCCTGTCCTGGGTCTATCTGCCCAGCGCCTGAGACGTTCTCCTCTGGATGGGTATGGGGAACCCCCCCCCGACCCTAATATTGGATAAAGCGGAAGATAATGGATGGATGAATTTGTAGTAATAACACATTTTCCTCACCCCTTATACAAACACAGTTACGTTATTTACCTTATCTGTGACTTTATCTGGTTCCTGCTCATTGGGGAAATGTTTCAGCACGTATTCTGTTATTTTCCCTCTGATGTCTGTTTTGGAGGCAGCCTCTGCATCACATTCTGCACCTGCACCGGACAGACTGGACGCAGCCGACACGTTCTCCATGATGTCCCGCAGCAAATCTGCCAGCCCACCCGAGCCTGAAAGAATCAACCACGGGATTGACTTCTTCAAGGAGAGGTCCATCCTCTGAGAAAGAGAGAGAGAAAGTGGTTCAAGTGATTTCAAATGACACTATTTACACTTAGACATCCATTCATCTATTATCTTCCGCTTTATCATCTATATGGGGCAATTTGGAGAATTCAATTGACTTGATCCATGTTTTTGGACTGTGAGAGGAAACCGGAGAACCCAGAGGAAACCCACACGGACATGGGGAGAACATGGAAACTCCACCCAGATTGGAATTCCAACAGGGATCCCTAGCATTGAGAGGAGAACATGCCAACCACTAAGCCACCATGCCTCCATAGTCTTAGACAAACTATCCTCCGGGTTCTCCGGTTTTCTCCCACAGTCCAAAACCATGGCTCAAGGTCAATTGAGTTTTTCCAATTGCCCCATATAGAGTGTGTCTGTGTGAGTGTGTGCCCAGTGATAGATTGGTGTCCTGTCCTGGGTGTATCTGCCCAGCGCTCGAAACGTTCTCCCCTGGATGGGCGTGGGGAACCCCCCCCCCCCCCAGACCCTAATAGAGGATAAAGCGGAAGATAATGGATGGATGGATGTATAATCCTCTCACTTTGTTTACATCCGTACGGCTTTGCACTTCTCAGATTTCTTATGTACATAAGACTTGACCTTCCCTCCTTTAATCAGAGTTATTATTAGACTAAAGGTCTCCCAGCAGTGAGCACGTAGATCACTGAGTAGACCTGATAATCACTCTGCACTGCGTCATAATGCGTTCCAAAATAAAAACTTACCTCAAGTAAGGAAGGTTCTCCTGATATCAGCAAACACAGCACAGGGATTTCTACACTCCCACTACCTGAAATTAATCAATACACTGAATTATTAACTCTACATCTCACCGAAACTTCAAACCACTAACTGAAACTAGGGCATTTCTATATTAGTAAAGTTGCAAACTGTTGTACTGAACCATTTACTTAATTAAAGAAAATGTGTGTATATGTGTGTGTGTGTGTGTGTGTTTGTATATACATACACATATATTTTATAAGTGTATATATATATATATATATATATATATATATATATATATATATATATATTCATTCATTCATTATCCCTCTATTAGGGTCGCGGGGGTGGGGTTCCCCATGCCCATCCAGGGGAGAACGTTTCGGGCGCTGGGCAGATAGACCCAGGACAGGACGCCAATCTATCACTGGGCACACACTCACTCACACACACACTCTATATGGGGCAATTTGGAGAATTCAATTGACCTGATCCATGTTTTTGGACTGTGGGAGGAAACCGGAGAACCCGGAGGAAACCCACGCAGACACGGGGAGACATGGAAACTCCACCCAGATGGACCAGGAATCTCTAAGCGAACCGGGAACCGGGAATATCTAGCACTGAGAGGCGAACGTGCTAACCACAAAGCTATGAATGTGTGTATATATATATATATATATAGATATAGATAAAATTCAGGGGCGGCACGGCGGCTTAGTGGTTAGCACGTTCGCCTCTCAGCACTAGGGATTCCTGGTTCGAATCCCCATCTGGGTGGAGTTTCCATGTTCTCCCTGTGTCTGCGTGGGTTTTCTCCGGGTTCTCCGGTTTCCTCCCACAGTCCAATATGGATCAAGTCAATTGAATTCTCAAAATTGCCCCATATAGAGTGTGTCTGTGTGAGTGAGTGTGTGCTCAGCGATGGATTGGCGTCCTGTCCTGGGTCTATCTGCCCAGCGCCCGAGACGTTCTCCCCTGGATGGGCATGGGGAACCCCACCGCGACCCTAATAGAGGATAAAGCGGGAGATAATGAATGAATGAATGAATAAAATTCTAAGGTGGTTAATTTGAAGCCTGCAGTCCTCCTTGAACAGTTCTCTCACCCCACTTTCCGGTGCGCTGGTGGGAAATATAGTCCTCCAGCCGAGCCTTAAAGCCAGAATCTCCACCTCCACGACCTTTGCTCCCATCATCCACCAGTAAGAATGCCTTGTAGTTGCTGTCCAGACAGGAGTCCCGAGATGTGTTCGAAACATAGTAGGAAGCAGGAAAGCTGCCCTTAAAGTCAGAACAAAATAACAATCAAAAACAGAGCAACATGTATGAATTAATTCATTAATCAATAGTCACTGTGGGGGCAGAGTGGCAGCAGTGCAGGGGCAGCGTGTGGGCACTGTGGGGGCAGAGTGGCAGCAGTGCAGGGGCAGGGTGTGGGCAGCGTGGGGGCAGAGTGGCAGCATTGCAGGGGCAGGGTGTGGGCAGCGTGGGGGCACTGTGGGGGCAAAGTGGCAGCAGTGCAGGGGCAGAGTGTGGGCAGAGTGGCAGCAGTGCTGGGGCAGAGTTATTAGTGGGCAGCGTGGGAGCACTGTGCGGGCAGAGTGGCAGCAGTGCAGGGGCAGGGTGTGGGCAGCGTGGGGGCAGAGTGGCAGCAGTGCAGGGGCAGGGTGTGGGCAGCGTGGGCGCACTGTGGGGGCAAAAGTGGCAGCAGTGCAGGGGCAGAGTGTGGGCAGAGTGGCAGCAGTGCAGGGGCAGAGTGGAAGCAGTGCAGGGGCAGAGGGTGGGCAGAGTGGCAGCAGTGCAGGGGCAGAGTGGCAGCAGTGCAGGGGCAGAGTGTGGGCAGAGTGGCAGCAGTGCAGGGGCAGAGTGGCAGCAGTGCAGGGGCAGAGTGGAGGCAGTGTGGGGGCAGCATGGGCCAGGTGTCGAGCTAGAGCCACATTCCCAATACCATCACATCATGTTTGTACACTTAAGAAAAACCATTAAGTATTTAATGGCAGCTGTGACGCGAGGCATTACGTGAGCGTTACCTCAGGGTTCACCAGCACCTTCCGGTTGTGTACCAAACCCCATGGAGATATACCGATGGCCACCATAGGCACAGCTCCTGCAGTAGCATGTTCCCTTACAGCCTCCCCCAGAGTTCGGCCCACAGCATCCCGTAAGCCTCCCGACATTATCCACGCTCCTATTTATGAGGGAATTCGCTTTTTCATTGATAATAAATCACCAGTGGCTTTTTCATATAAAACCTAGAGAGACATGACACCCGTTAAAGGAAATGAAATGCTGCTACCTGTGCTTTGAGTTACTCTGACCAATCCCTGCCGCAGAACCTCCCGCACCCACGTCTTGACCTTTGATCTTCCAATGCCACCATCCACTGAGATCACCATGTTGGGAGGCTGCAGTCCCCACTGTTCCGTCAAGATGGAATAAACCGTGGAGGGTGGGGTATCACAGGAAAGACGAACAAACTGAAAGAAACGGAATGAGACAGAAAACATCAAAAGCAAATACGCTACATGTCAAATCCATTCATTATCATCCTCTACTAGGGTTGTGGGGGGGTTCCCCATGCCCATCCAGGGGAGAACATTTCGGGCGCTGGGCAGAAACACCCAGGACAGGACGCCAATCTATCACTGGGCACAGACTTACTCACACAGACACACTCTATATGGGGCAATTTTTTGGCTGTGGGAGGGAACCAGAGAACCAGGGGAAACCCCACAGAGACCCAATGAGAACATGGAAACTCCACCCATATCGGGATTAGAACCTGGATCCAAGGCACTGAGGCGGACGTGCGAACCACTACAACACCATGCTGCCCATCTATAGTATACATCAGTGCATTCATAGTGCCGGGCTCAAGCTCAGGTTAATAAGGTTGAGTTGCCCTGTTTAAAACCGTCAGGTCAAAGATGGGGGATCTTCTCTGCTATGGCACCCCTTTTTGGGGGCAAGCCAAAAGACAAAGATCTCCCACTTTTACATTCCATTACATCTGGTCACTTAGCAGAGGCTCTAATCTAAAGTCACTTACAAAGTGAGCACATGGTTGACATAGGCACCCCTGGAGCAATGAGGGTTAAGGGTCTTGCTCAAGGACCCACATTGGTAACTTCAGTAGCCCTGGGATTTGAACCCCCAACCTTCAGATTGATAACCCAACAATGTGACCACTGAGCTACCACTCCATGCCAATCCTTTGGCACCCATGTTAATTAAAGCGGTTGTAACGATCTGCCGATGCCACGGCTAGAGAGGACAGAATCCAGACTGTTAAAGGTTTAAGAGTAGCCTTTAATGCAGAAGACACCAGGGGGAAACAGTCACAGCACCCAATCCAGCAGGGAACATTGGGAAAGGCAGGGTATGGAAACATGACAGGAAAACACAGCTGAACCGGGTTAAAGGGATTTACCAGGACATAGAACTAAATACACAAACACACACACAGCTGTAACAGATCAACAGTAATGACAAACAGGGTCCCATAGGGGCGCTGATGAACCGTGCCGAAGAGCCGGCAGTACCACCAGCGAGCGATAGAGGGCACTGAGGGGAGAGCAGAACTGTAAGGTATTTATTTAAACAGCCTACTCACATAGCTGTTTCTGGTGCTGGCTCCAATGAACTTCGCCTCTCCGAAAGCATCAGTGGGAACTTCAGACGTGTGCTGAGCGCTGTCCCAATGGCTGACAACCGCCGTGCTGAAGTAATCATGGAGGGTGACGGAGGTATGGCTGTCCCTCGTGTTCCCACACTGACAGAACGCGCCATTGCTACCGATAGAAAAGGAATTACCCAGAAATTAAATAACCATGAGCATGTCAACATTAGGGCGGCACGGTGGCTTAGTGGTTAGCATGTTCTCCTCTTAGCTCTAGGGATTCCAGGATCGAATCCCCATCTGGGTGGAGTTTCCATGTCCTCCCCATGTCTGCGTGGGTTTCCTCCGGGTTCTCCGGTTTCCTCCCACAGTCCAAAAACATGGATCAAGTCAATTGAGTTCTCCAAATTGCCCCATATAGAGTGTGTCTGTGTGAGTGAGTGTGTGCCCAGCGATGGATTGGCGCCCTGTCCTGGGTCTATCTGCCCAGCGCCTGAAAGGTTCTCCCCTGGATGGGCATGGAGAACCCCCCCCCCCCCCTAATATAGGATAAAGCAGAAGATAATGGATGGATGGATGGGAACTAATAAACATCTATCCATTATCTTCCGTTTTATCCTATATTAGGGTCGGGGGGGGGGGGTTCCCCATGCTAATTTAGGGGGGAGAACGTTTCGGGCGCTGGGCAGATACACCCAGGACAGGGCGCCAATCTATCGCTGGGCACACACTCACTCACACTGACACACTCTACATTGGGGAATTTGGAGAACTCAATTAACTTGATCCATGTTTTTGGACTGTGGGAGGAAACTGGAGACCCCGGAGGAAACCCACGCGGACACGGGGAGAACATGGAAACTCCACCCAGATTGGGATTCGAACCGGGAATCCCTAGCGCTGAGAGAAAAACATGCCAACCACTAAGCCACCGTGCCACCCAACTAATAAACATATTAGTTTAATGGTGTATAATGATCTTTAGAATTCTTTTAATCAGCTAATCAGATTGATCACAACTGAATAATCAAACAAACTACAGCTGAACCTGACGTTTGTAGCAGGTAGAAACGAAACCTGGACATTACCAACAGCATTAATGTAAGCAAACCTTAGATAATAAAGGACACTGACATTAATACAACATGAAGATAACAAAACAATCAATATCACAGCTGATATTAAAATAACATTATTATATAGTTTTTGTTATAATATAAGCAGCAGATGCCCTTTAAAATTCCCCAAGCCTTGTTTTCGAATAAACACTCAAATGTCCACACAGTGTTCACACTAACCCAAGACAGACAACAGACAGGCGGTAATGAGGGTGCCGCTACCATGGCAATAAGTAAACAACATGCAAATATGTTCAAACCTAAAAGTGTAAAGGAAAAGGTCACAATTATTAAAACTTTTTCTTAAATTAATATATAAAAATAAATGTATATATTAATATAAATTTTTGATATAAAAAATAAATTTTTCTTCAATTTCTTTGAAGAAAATGTCAGAGAGGGGTGTGTACGTCCCCTTTACTCTGTTCTAATGGTCAGAACCCCAATAGTAGCACCACAGAGCAGGGGTTATTTGGTTGGTGCATTAGTCCTATCCCAGCAGTTGGACAGATGGCTGCTGGAGTTTCATTTCTCCACCTCAGTGACACTGCTGGGATAGGAATAATGCACCAACCAAATAACCCCTGCTCTGTGGTGCTACTATTGGGGTTCTGACCATTAGAACAGAGTAAAGGGGACGTACACAGTATGTACTGTAGAACAGATGGACTACAGTCTGAACTACAAAGTCCATCTTTACAGGAAGTGGAACTGAGAACATGGACAATAAGTG
>JAFMOD010000056.1:1187763-1197873 GCA_019802435.1 Corydoras maculifer | reverse complement strand
GGGGGGGGGGGGTGAATGAATGCCCATTCAGGGGAGAACGTTTCAGGCGGTGGGCAGAAACACCCAGGACACGGCGCTACTAATCCATCAATGGGCACACACTCATACAGACACACACAATGTATAGGGGCAATTTAGATCGAGGTAATTTAGAGAGGCCAATTCACCTCGAATTCATGTTTTTGGACTGTGGGAGGAAACCGGAGAACCAGAGAAAACCCACACAGTCACGGAGAGAACATGGAAACTCCACCCAGATCGAGATCTGGGAGTCGACGTGTTAAAACGTGCATTTGCAAAAAAAAAACCAAAAAAAACCTCATCACAAGCCCGAGCAGTGACAGAACTAGAATCAGTGAATAAAGGCTTATTAAATATAGTTCACCTTAAAAATCAAGACGTCATCGCCGTTTTTGTCGTGTCTTGATGCATGTTTCCATGGAATGCTGAACAATGTGTGTTCGGCGTTGAGCCACTCAACACCGGGGTACCGTCCACCGTCGATCTGGGTTCTCAGCCAGGGTTTGAAGAGTTGCCTGTTTTGGGCCATCGAAGCTTCAGGGTTAATCAGCTCAGTGCAGGAAGGTAGAAATCAGTGACTGGAAACAATAAGACATAAATGTTACTGAGTGTAAAGACAGAACTGATCAGCCCTGTGGTCTTGTAGGTGCTGTGGTTAATGAAGAGTAATACAGCATGGTGAAGGAGCATCTTTCTCAAGTTAAATACATATAAACATACATAAAACTCACTGTGTCTCCACTGATCATACAGATGGACTTTGTAGTTCTACAGGTCCATTCTGTAGTCCATCTGTTTCTCTATATACTCTGTTCTCTGATGATCAGGACCCACAGATCAGGTATTATTAGGGTGGTGGATGATGGTACGAGTGGTATGTTCTGATTGGTGTACTGTTCTCTGTGTCTGATCCACTCGTACCAGCACAACACACTAACACACCACCATGTCAGTATCACTGCAGTACTGAGAATCATCCACTACCCTAATACCTAACTGTGGGGGTCATTAGAGAACATGCTAAAGCGGACTAACAGAATTTGTAGAGAAACTGTTGGACTGTAGAATAGAACTGTAATCAGTGCAGATGAAAAAAAACACAGTGAGTGTAGAACTAAGGAGGTGTACCTAATAAAAAGCCCCGTTAGTGTATATACATATACACATTATATGTAAATACACAAAGGGCGTCACGGTGGCTTAGTGGTTGGCATGTTATCCTCTCAGGGATTCCCGGTTCGAATCCAAAACTGGGTGGAGTCTCCATGTTCTCCCCGTGTCCGCGTGGGTTTCCTCCGGGTTCTCCAGAGTACGTCTAAAAAAAGTCAGTCCAAAAACATGGATCAATCCATCCATCATCTTCCGCTTTATCCTCTAGGGTCACGTGGGGGGGGGGGTTCATGCCCATCCAGAGGGGAATGTTTCGAGCGCTGGACAGATACACCCAGTACAGGATGCCAATCTATCACTGGGCACACACTCACTCACTCACACAGACACACTCTATATGGGGCAATTTGAAGAATTTAGTTGACTTGATCCATGTTTTTGGACTGTTGGAGGAAACCGGAGAACCTGGAGGAAACCCACAAGGACACGGGGAGAACATGAAAACTCCAAACAGATTGGGATTCGAACCGGGAATCTCTAGCACTGAGAGGAGAACATGCCAACCACTTACCCACCGTGCTGCCAACATGGATCAAGGTCAATTAAATTCTTCAAATTGCCCCATATAGACTGTGCCATATAGGCTCCTCAACTTTGGAATAGCCCTTCAGTTACCGTTCGTGATTCTGAATCACTATTAATCTTTAAGAATAAATTAAAGACACATTTATTTAATCTTGTGTTTAATTAATCCCCTGTAGATAAGGATGTAGATCTCAGGCTTGGCTGTGCTGGGGGGGAATTCTGTGATCAGTGTGTGCTGGTGTTTCACAGCTTTACCCACCTCATCATTAATGGGGGGGGGGGGAAAGCTCTAACTGCCTTCCTTTGTCTGTTTCTTTTGAGGTCTGACCGGCTTTCTGGAGATCTTCATCCATGTCTCTGCCGACGAATACGGGATGGAACCTGAATATTAATTGGACTGGCGGTCCTGCAGGACGCCCCCTAATGGACTCACATATAGTTTTCCAGTTTTTAGTTTTTCCATTTGTTAAATGTCTCTACATGGCTGTCCTACACTGTTGTTGCTGCCTGGCCGCTCAAGGAGGATGAGTCCCCCACTGAGTCTTGGTCCTCACAAGGTTTCTTCCTTGAATAACAACATAACAGGTTTTTTCTTGCCACTGTCGCTTCATCTTGCTCTTTAGGGGTTTAAACGCTTTTTATTCTGTAAAGCTGCTTTTTGACAATGTACTGTTGTAAAAAGTGCTATATAAATAAATTACTTGAACTTGAACTTGTCTGTGTGAGTGAGTGTGTGCCTATATATATATATATATATATACACACACATACACACACACAGATTACACGTTAAACACTGTTGCATTAGTTATGCTCTGAATGTTAAATATATACGTTTATATACATAAAAATGAATGTTCTTTACGCTTAAAAAGGAGGTTTGAACTAAACACTGACAAGTTCGAATCTATCACCTCAGTCTGTTTAATTCACGACGTTTAAATAAAATTTTCTCACTTAAATAATAGTTTACTGTTTAAAAACACAGAGTAACCGATAGAAAAGCAGAGGGATAAAGAGATTAATCTTACTTTTAAAGCGTCCAGTTTGTTAAAAGATTCGCGACTTGGTTTCAAATTCAGTTTCAAACGCAGTAAAAGACTTCAGACCAACAACCCCGCCTTACCGGGCCGGGCTGCACAACATCCCAATTAGAGCGCTCTCTGAGCTGTAGTGCACTTTGAAGGGAATCAAATGCTATTACGTTCAGGCTGTTTTAGTTCCCTTTAGTAGTGTATGAAGTAGATTTGGACGTTAACCTGCTTTTTACTCAGGATATTCCACACGATGACGTGCGTTTTCGAGTTTCAACGTCACCACATACAGCTGGGGGCTCAATGCTTTACCGTAAAACTCCTAAAAGATGAATTAGCGCACTTAAAAAACAGCGGATGCTAAAACTAACGTGGCTGGATGTCAACAAACTTTTGCGAATTTAGAAGGTGATTCATTAAAAAGCTTTACTTAGTTATATATGACTTAAAACCTCACTAAAACCCAGATAATTCATATATTACATACAATTTATTAATAAGCCTTTTTTATTTGTACCGTCTATGAAAATAATAGGCGGCACGGTGGCTTATGGCTAGCATGTTCTCCTCTCAGCACTAGGGATACTCGGTTCGAATCCCCATCTGGGTGGAGTTTCCATGTTCTCCCCGTGTCTGCGTGGGTTTCCTCCGGGTTCTCCGGTTTCCTCCCACAGTCCAAAAACATGGACCAAGTCAATTGAGCTCTCCAAATTGCCCCATATAGAGTGTGTTTGTGTGAGTAAGTGTGTGCCCAGCGATGGATTGGCGCACTTTCCTGGGTGTATCTGCCCAGCGCCCGAAACGTTCTCCCTTGGATGGGCATGGGGAACCCCCCTGTGACCGTAATAGAGGATAAAGCGGGAGATAATGAATGAATGAATGAAAATCATATATGTTGTAACACCATTACTGTATTTATTTAATAAATTATCAGAGGTTTGGAACTGATATTCTTGCACTGGGGGTGTGCAGAATTCTGATGTTTGAAATATAGAGATTGTTTTTTAGAAACATGAAAAAAGTCTAACGCAAATGAGTGCTGGGATAGGCTCCAGAGTCTCATGGTCCTATAAGTGCCGAGATCCGAGCTCATGAAAGAAAGTCTGTGTGTGTGTTCCCCATACAAATCCACACCATTGCTTTAATTACTATATGACATAACATCCATCATCTTTTACTTTATCCTCTAATAGGGTCACGGGGGGGGGGTATTAGGGTGGGGGATGATTCTCAGTACTGTAGTGACACTAATGTTATAGTGGTGGTGCTGGTTCAGAGACAGCAGAGAGGTTTAACACAATAACACATCAGTACCTCTACAGTACTGAGAGTCATGATGATGTACCATTTAAAGCAGATGTAAATGTATATTTGGATGCCGAGCTGCTCAGAAACGTCCATCCATCCATTATCTTCTGCTTTATCCTCTATTAGGGTCGCGGGGGAGGGGGGGGGGTGGGTTTCGGGCGCTGAGCAGATACACCCAGAACATTCATTTGAGCTTGATTCATGTTTTTGGACTGTGGAACCCAGAGGAAACTCACACGGACACTGGAAGAACATGGAAACTCCACCCAGATTGAGATTCGAACCAAAAATCCCTAGAGCTGAGAGGAGAACATGCAAACCACTAAGCCACCGTGACGCCCCGACATAACATACTTACTCATTAGGACCCTGCAAAGGTTTATATTCTCTGTACAACCATCATAAAGTTACTTAAGATGCCTTATCAACTCTGCGGTTTGAGCAGCAAATCCAAAGATTGGTGGAGCGAGTGGTGTGTGCTATTGTCCAAAAACATGATTCAAGTCAATTGAATTCTCCAAATTGCCCCATATAGAGTGTGTCTGTGCGAGTAAGTGTGTGCCCAGTGATAGATTGGCGCCCTGTCCTGGGTCTATCTGCCCAGCGCCCGAAACATTCTCTCCTGGATGGACATAATAATAAAGGATAAAGCGGAAGATAATGGATGGATGGAAGGATGGAAATTCACCAAGAAGCAACCCATTACAGGTAAATTAGCAAAAACACTCATCACATGCCCGAGCAGAGACAGGGCTAAAATCAGTCAATAAATGCTGATTAAATCAGCATTTACCTTAAATTGTGGTAGATCAGTGGTTAGGGTGTTGGGTTATCAATCTGAAGGTTGGGGGTTCAAATCCCAGGTCCACTGAAGTTACCAGTGTGGGTCCTTGAGCAAGACCCTTAACCCTCATTGCTCCAGGGATGTTGTGATGAACCCTGTGTTCACCTTGTAAGTCGCTTTGGATAAAAGTGTCCAATAAATGAACAAATAAAATTTACCTTAAAAATCAAGATGTCATCATTTTCGGACTGTGGGAGAAAACCGGAGAATCTGCAGAACGCGGGCGGACACGGGGAGAACATGGAAACTACACCCACAATGGATCTAAAACTCATGAATGATTAAGGGTTTAGTACATGGCTTTTTCATGTTCGCATACTTTTCTCATCACAACTTGCCGAAATACACTTATAAGCAGAGTACAGTTACACCTTCTTACTGTGATAACTGTGATTTAATCACAATAATGAACAACCTTGAGTGCTGTATTGCTTTTATAAAACACTCAATACAATAAAAAATATGGTTGGGTTCATAAATGTGTTCATTAAAAGTATAAGTGGGTTAGTGGTTGGCATGTTCTCCTCTCAGCACTAGGGATTCTCGGTTTGAATCCCCATCTGGGAGGAGTTTCCATGTTCTCCCCGTGTCTGCGTGGGTTTCCTCCGGGTTCTCCGGTTTCCTTACACAGTCCAAAAACATGCATCAAGTCAATTGTTCTAAATTAGTAAATTAGTTCTAAAACTAAACTACAACATAAAACTAGCTGAATGATTAGAAATGTGAGTGATTCTCAGTACACATCACTTACAATGATGTCCAAACACTCTTCTGAGAACACTTCTTCACATTTTTAGACCATTTTTCTATCTGTGCATCCATGTGGTCAGACACCGATGTTGGACAGATGGCTGCTGGAGTTTCATGTCTCCACCTCAGTGACACTGCTGGGATAGGAATAATGCACCAACCAAATAACCCCTGCTCTGTGGTGCTACTATTGGGGTTCTGACCATTAGAACAGAGTAAAGGGGACGTACACAGTATGTACTGTAGAACAAACAGATGGACTACAGTCTGGAATTGGAGAACTACAAAGTCCATCTTTACAGGAAGTGGAGCAAAAAGGAGACGTGTCCAAACTTCTGAGGGTACTCTACACCCATGTTAAAGTAACCGGCTTATTCCTTCCTTTATCTTATAAATGGTTCTATTGGGGTTCTGACCATTAGAGAACTACTGGAGTTTCATTTCTCCACCTCAGTGACACTGCTGGGATAGGACTAATGCACCAACCAAATAACCCCTGCTCTGTGGTGCTACTATTGGGGTTCTGACCATTAGAACAGAGTAAAGGGGACGTACACAGTATGTACTGTAGAACAAACAGATGGACTACAGTCTGGAATTGGAGAACTACAAAATCAGACTGAGAACATGGACTTTGTAGTTTTATAATTCCAGACTGTTGTCCATCTGTGTTCTTGTTGTTGTTAGTCCCCTGTTGGTTCTCTGTTCTCTATTGACAGAACAGGTATCATTTGGGTGGTGGATTGTTTATTGTCAGTTCTGCAGTGACACTGATGTGGTGAGGGGGTTTTAGTGCAGCAGTGCTGCTGGAGTTTCATGTCTCCACCTCAGTGACACTGCTGGGATAGGAATAATGCACCAACCAAATA
Source organism: Corydoras maculifer (assembly GCA_019802435.1). Classification (NCBI taxonomy): domain Eukaryota; kingdom Metazoa; phylum Chordata; class Actinopteri; order Siluriformes; family Callichthyidae; genus Corydoras; species Corydoras maculifer. Next base: position 1,191,352 of record JAFMOD010000056.1, on the reverse strand, counting down.
ACCCCTGCTCTGTGGTGCTACTATTGGGGTTCTGACCATTAGAACAGAGTAAAGGGGACGTACACAGTATGTACTGTAGAACAAACAGATGGACTACAGTCTGGAATTGGAGAACTACAAACTGAGAACATGGGTACGACATCGTCACCGATAATCATCAGATTATCACGGCGTTCACGCAGAGAGGGCGAACACAGCGCTGCTCTTACGAGACATATTACGCTCCTTGATTTTATTTGTTTGTCAAATACAGGAATAGTCCGTGTGCAGAAGCCCTGCGTTTCGAATGAAGAGCTGTACAATATTTACACCAAAGGTTTTGTTTTGAAAAGAAGCACAGTATTAGCTTTCAAATAATACTCATAATACAGACAAAGGACAAACAGGTCAAAACCGAAAAAAGATCCTCTTTAAATATTACTAATACATATTTACGGTATGGAGCACTGATCGCTATAGTCAGCTCTTATCTGCGTTCTGTAGAATGCACGGAAATAATATGGTTTTGCGTAGCAGAAGTATAATCTATTTCTGTCCTCTTTTACGAAGCTCGAATCCAAACGTGGTGTGGCCCCTCCCAGAGTCACCCCCCCCCCTCCCCCAACACGAGCGTGGTTCCAGTGCCTGGCCTCGATCCTTTGTGAAATGGAAAGCCAAGCGCCGCCGCTGTATACTGCATGAGCGAGCTCCCGTTAGAAATGTCTTTATATAAATAATAAAAATGCACATAGGACTCTGGCCCGCGGGCGCCGCTCGTTTCAGCATGAAGTGTTACACTGTTTAGTATCTTCCGTCGTGTCAGTTTTTCCTATCGCACGGCACTCTTCGCTAGTATATAAAGTGCAACCGTCGCTCCGCTACTTGAGAGGAAGAAAAAACAAAACAGAACAAAAAAACGCAGGGTAAAACAGTTCGTCGTTTTTGTTTTTTTTAAAAATAATCTGAAAAATACAAACTGTAACAGGTTCCTCCTCGGAGTGTCTCTGAACCTAATCCCAATCTGCACTGTTCACGGAGATCCCTACGGTGCCTCCTTCAGTCGCATGGCGTTTGTGTCAGCATGTTCTCCCTCGGCCGTCGCACAAAAATGTGCCCTTAACGACTTGAGTGACGAACAGCCGAGTCATTAACTTTCCAAAAGAGACCAGCCGAGAGGACAGAGGCTCCATTGCTGGGTTCTGTAGCACAATTGTCTTAAGAAGAGCTTTTAGGCAAAACAATAGGAGAGGACGGGGTGCTATGCATTAACGGATGGAAAGTTCTTGGTTCCACCAGCGGTACGGGGTCGGTGTTCTTTGTGACCTTTGTAGAGGCTCACGCCGTCCCCTCCCTGTGATTCGGTCGCTCGTTCCTTTAGACCTTTGCACTGAGAGCCATCAGATCTAAGAAGGAATTGAAGAGTGTGTCCAGCCAGGTCTGATTGGCCATGCACTGCTGCACAACCTCCTCCTGCCCGGGATCCTCAGAGGCTTGCTCTATAGTGTTCGTCTGGAAAATAAAAACAAAGAAACTGTAAATTTTATTTCAGTTCATTTTTATACTATGAAATATGCAGATGGTGGCACGGTGGCTTAGTGGTTTAGCAAGTTCGCCTCTCAGCACCAGGGATTCCCGGTTTGAATCCCAATCTGGGTGGAGTTTACATGTTCTCCCTGTGTCCGCGTGGATTTCCTCCGGGTTCTCCGGTTTCCTCCCACAGTCCAAAAACATGGATCAAGGTCGATTGAGTTCTCCAAATTGCCCCATATAGAGTGTGTTTGTGTGAGTGAGTGTGTGTCCAGTGATCGATTGGCACCCTGTCCTGTGTGTATCTGCCCAGCGCCCGAAACTCTCCCCTGGATGGTCATGGGGACCCCCCCCCAGCGACCCTAGTAAAGGATAAAGCGGAAGATAATGGATGGATGGATGTCACAGCTAGACTGTTCAGCCAATCAGATTTAAGCATCGGAACTACCAGTTTTATAATTCTGTATAATGAGCCTTACAGCAGAAAGATCTATTATTCATTTTAAAATGAAAATGAGAGCGAAATCAGATTTAATCTGAATCCCTAAACCAAGGCTGACAGCGAGAGACACCGCACGTCCTCGTTAGGCCAGTCTTTTAACGACTTCTTCCAACAGAAATCGGTCATAGTATTTTAATCTGGATGATAAAGACTTCCAAGGTCTCATCATGTAATTACAGCTTTAAACCTGTGCGAGTAAAAAAAATCCATTCCAGTTGTACATTTATCATAATAACACATTTTTAATTTGACTGTTTAAACTGAGGACCACACAGTATACATCTGTTGTGTCCTTGAGATATATATATATATATATATATATATATATATATATATATATATATATATATATATATATATATATATACACACATATATAAAAAAACACACACACACACATATATATATATATATATATATATATATATATACACACACACATACATATATATATACACACACATATATAAACACACACATACATACATATATATATATATATATATATATATATATATATATATATATATATATATACACACACACACATATATAAAATAACACATACACACACACACATATATATATATATATATATATATATATATATATATATATATATATATATATATATATATATATATATATACATACACATACATACATACGTACATATATATTACACACACACATACATATATATTACACACACACATACATACATACATATATATATATATATATATATATATATATATATATAAATAAAATGCTGATTGAAGGCTGCGTTCTAAAGGAATGTGTCTCTTCATGACAGTCTTATATAATGCAGCAGCCTGTAAATGATGAATGCAGCCCACCTACTTCTGATGAATCCAGATTACACTTTAATACTCATAGCATTCCAATTCCATCATCATCAGGCTTCTGGTTCGAGATGGCTTTATGTTTATAAGATACAGCAAATTGTGTTCTAGTATTTTATCTTTTATAATTGGATATAGAAAGTTATTACTCAGTCTCTGCGTACAATGTCCAAATACAGTGGAACCACAGTGACATCGGATATCACCAAATTATTATTTATTTTAATTCCGTCTCTGTTTTCACCAGTTGGCTGTGGAAGAAGGGGGGGGGGGGTGTTCACCATGCCAATCCAGGGGAGAATGTTATGGGCGCTGGGCAGATACACCCAGGACGGGGGGGGGTTGGGTGCAATCTATTACTCCCAGTTTAATGAGGTAGAACAAATACTAATATAATCTATAAAATAATCAAAAATACTTAAAATTTCTTGTTTCTGTTTACAGTATTTAACACATTTATTCTTCATAAAATGTGCTTTTATGTATTTTGGAGTCTTTAAAATGAACTTGGATTTACATTGATTTAAATGGAAATATGTGCCTCAGATTTCAGCAACAAGAACGAAGGTTCTACTCTTCCCAAATATCCAACATTAATGTGATTACTCAGGAGCATCACAGAACAGGTATCATTTGGGTGGTGGATTGTTTATTGTCAGTTCTGCAGTGACACTGATGTGGTGAGGGGGTTTTAGTGCAGCAGTGCTGCTGGAGT
>JAFMOD010000056.1:1162390-1186356 GCA_019802435.1 Corydoras maculifer | reverse complement strand
TTGTTCCCCATGCCCATCCAAGGGAGAACGTTTCGGGCGCTGGGCAGATACACCCAGGACAGGATGCCAAACTATCACTGATCACACACTCACTCACACAAACAAACTCTATATGGGGCATTTTGGAGAACTCAATTGACTTGATTCATGTTTTTAGACTGTGGAAGGAAACCAGAGAACCCGGAGGAAACCCACGCGAACACAGGGAGAACATGGAAACTCCACCCAGTTTGGGATTCGAACCGGGAATCCCTAGTGCTGAGAGGAGAACATTTCTATATATATATATATATGCGCACCTTTACATCACATGCCCTTTCCTTTGGTCCACAATGCCCTTTCCTTTGGCATAAACCATCTTACTAAACGTACTAACAGTTGAATAGCTGCAGATTTTCTGAACTAAATCCAGGATTAATATTCAGTACAAATATAAGAACCTGTCATTCTCATTGTTAGTTCAGTGTATTGATGCAAACAGCATTTTCTTTCTATTGCTTAACTTACACAGACAAACCCAGTCCCAATTACTGCTATTTATAGATCACACCCAGCACATTTTCATAAATGATTAAAGGGAACAAGCTACGCATTTTATAACTTTCCAGTCGAAAGTTTGGACACGCCTCCAATTTGCTCCACTTATAGTCCATGTTTTCAGTTCTGCTTCCTGTTAAGATAAACTTTGTAGTTCTCCAATTCCAGACTGTGGTCCATCTACAGTACATACTGTGTACGTCGCCTTTACTCTGTTCTAATGGTCAGAACCCCAATAGTAGCACCACAGAGCAGGGGTTATTTGGTTGGTGCATTATTCCTATCCCAGCAGTGTCACTGAGGTGGAGAAATAAAACTCCAGCAGCACTGCTGCACTAAAACCCCCTCACCACATCAGTGTCACTGCAGAACTGACAATAAACAATCCACCACCCAAATGATACCTGTTCTGTCAATAGAGAACAGAGAACCAACAGGGGACTAACAACAACAAGAACACAGATGGACTACAGTCTGTAATTATAAAACTACAAAGTCCATCTATATGATAAGAGGAGGAGATAGATGATGGAGCAAAAAGGGGGCGTGTCCAACCATTCTGGGTTCTGTGTGTATATATCTGCAGTGCTGTAGAAAGTCTAGGAAGCTGTATCTACATTCTGGATAAGCAAATGCAGTCGTAATGCGCAGTGACGGGACAGGCTCTTTGAAGACAGATGGTTTGTACGGCTCTGTTCTGTTTCACTGGCTTATCGTTGCTTTTTTAAGGATGCAGGGGTTACCGGGTTTATCTGTCAAACAAACACTAGGATAATGATGAGCCTCCTTTAACTGGGACACACGTCACAGTCGCCAGCCAAAGAAAACGCAGCTGCATTGACTGTGTGATGAAGTCAACTTTGTTTTCTTGTCTTGTTTTTTGGGACCTCAGACTTCAAATAAATAAAATAATGTCTTATTATGATAAATAAATTACTGAGGGGCGGCATGGTGGCTTAGTGTTTAGCATTTTCTCCTCTCAGCACTAGGGATTCCCGATTCGAATCCCAATCTGGGTGGAGTTTCCATGTTCTCCCCGTTTCCGCGTGGGTTTCCTCCGGGTTCTCCGGTTTCCTTCCACAGTCCAAAAACATGGATCAAGTCAATTGAGTTCTCCAAATTGCCCCATATAGAGTGTGTTTGTGTGAGTGTGTGTGTGCCCAGTTATAGGTTGGCGCACTGTCCTGGGTGTATCTGCCCAGCGCCCGAATCGCTCACTGCTGTTTTTATTATATTTAATCAGATAATTAAAGATGTCATTAATTTTGTCAGGTTAATATATGTACGGGGCAGCACGGTGGCTTAGTGTTTGGCACGTTCGCCTCTCAGCGCTAGGGGTTCCCGGTTCGAATCCCCATCTGGGTGGAGTTTCCATGTTCTCCCCGTGTCTGCGTAGGTTTCCTCAGGGTTCTCCAGTCTCCTCCCACAGTCCAAAAACATGGAACAAGTTAATTGAGTTCTCCAAATTGCCCCATATAGAGTGTGTCTGTGTGAGTGAGTGTGTGCCCAGCGATGGATTGGCGCCCTGTCCTGGGTGTATCTGCCCAGCGCCCGAGACGTTCTCCCCTGGATGGGCATGGGGAACCCCACCGCGACCCTGATAGAGGATAAGCGGGAGATAATGAATGAATGAAAGAATAATATATGTACTTATAACGTTCTATATAGTTTTAATATTTCACAAAGTATATACACTTAATATTTTGAAGACGAGTTTCATTGTATTATGACTATTATTGGGTTGCGCGGCACGGTGGCTTAGTGGTTAGCATGTTCTCCTCACAGTGTTAGGGATTCCCGGTTCGAATCCTCATCTGGATGGAGTTTCTATGTTCTCCCCGTATCCACGTGGGTTTCCTCCGGGTCAAGTCAAACCAATTCTCCAAATTGCCCAATATACTCTACATCCGTGTGTGTGAGTGTGTGCCCAGTGATAGATTGTCGCCCTGTCCTGGGTGTATCTGCCCAGCGCCCGAAACGTTCTCCCCTGGATGGGCATGGGGAACCCCCCCCCCACGACCCTAATAGAGGATAAAGTGGAAGATAATGGATGGATGGATGATATTGGGTTAGGGTTCTACTACAAGCATATGAACCTGAAAAAAACAGAAAACCCTCCCTCTGCTGCTAAAAATAGCAAAGCCTTACCCTCAGTGTCCTCCAGTGCCTGGATCATGTCAGGGTCCAGAGCTGTACTGACCAGCATCTCCACATAGCTTCGGTACATCTCTCGCATCACCCGAGTATTCAGGCCTGCTTTCAGAGAGACTGCAAAAACAAACAACTGGCCTTAGTCTCAGTTCCAAACCTTTAATCCTGTTTTCACCTTGAAAAGTGGTGATTTATGATGTGCACACCAGCTCATGCTCAGTGTGAGGACCCGTCTGAGTTGCACACACGTAAATGGGCGTCAACATGCACTATGAGCACAAATGTCCACGGACGACCCACAAGTGTGTATTATACCCACCCCTATATCAGCTTCATCTGTTTGTGTGTCGAATCAATAATAAAACTCCTTGTTGCAAATTTAAGATAAAGTCATTTAACACGATATCCATTCATTCATTATCTTCCGCTTTATCCTCTATAAGGGTCGCGGGGGGGGGGTTCCCAATGCCCATCCAGGGGAGAATGGTTCGGGCGCTGGGCAGATACACCCAGGACAGGGCGCCAATCTATCACTGGACACTCACTCACTCATACAAACACACTCTATATGGGGCAATTTGGAGAACTCAATTAACCTTGATCCATGTTTTTGGACTGTGGGAGGAAACCGGAGAACCCGGAGGAAACCCATGTGGACACGGGGAGAACATGAAAACTTCACCCAGATGGGGATTCGAACCGGAATCCCTAGTGCTGAGAGGAGAACATGCCAACCACTAAGCCACCGTGCCGCCCATATCACCTATACCCACTGTGCCGCCCTTAACACGATATATATTTTTAAATATATAAATAAATATTGGGCGGCACGGTGACTTAGTGGTTAGCACGTCTCTCAGCACTAGGAATTCCCGTTTCGAATCCCCAATCGGAGTCCACGTGGGTTTCCTCCGGGTTCTCCGGTTTCCTCCCACAGTCCAAAAACACGCATCAAGGTCAATTGAGTTCTCCAAATTGCCCCATATAGAGTGTGTCTGTGTGAGTGAGTGTGTGTCCAGTGATAGATTGGCATCCTGCCCAGCACCTGAAACGTTCCCCACTGGATGGGCATGAGGAACCCCCCCACGACCCTACTAGAGGATAAAGAGGAAGATAATGGATGGATGAATAAATATTTTTTACCACACGGTTTTTAAAAAAGATTTTAAAAATATTTTTATTATAAATAAAAATATTTTTTAAAAATGTTTTGATATTAAAAATAATTCTTATCCAGTGTTCTAATTGTTATATATTGTTGCACTGTTGTGTACTTACAATTTATAGAATTAATCAATTGTTTATGATGAAGACTTATAATGCCCACCAAGCCCCCCCACCATACACACACACCGATCCCATGCTTACCTTCATCATCGCTGGCTGAAGATTCAGACTCAGAAGAAGATAGCACCTCCTTCAGCCACTTCTTCCTCTTCTTGGGCGGCGGCTCGGCTTTAACCTTTGCCTGCTGCTGTTTCAGGGGACGCTCCGTCTTCCTCTCCCCTCCTCCCGCCTTCCTCTCCTCCTTGGCCTTCCCGTGATCGGCCACCGCGGAGCGTTTCTCAGCCTTCTGCAGGGCAGCAGTGACGGCCGTCTTCCTTTCCTTGTCCCTGCCCTTCAGTTTGGTCACCGACTCTTTGTCCTGCTGCTCCTTCACCTTGACGTTGTTCTTCTCTCTGACGTCTGGATGCTCCTTCTCGCTCCCTTTGTCTCGCTCTTTGCTTTTCTCATCTCTCACAGCACGACTCTGATTGTTGGACAGCGGCGCCGTCCGGGGCGCTGACTGAGACTGGCGTCTAGAAGGTCCAATAGAGACGGCAGACGTTAATGAAAGGTTTGAATTATCCATCCATCCATTATCTCCCCCTTTATACTCCATTAGGGTCGTGGGGGGTTCCCCATGCCCATCCAGGGAAGAACGTTTCGGGTGCTGGGCAGATACACCCAGGACAGGGTGCCAATCTATCACTGGACACACACTCACTCACACACACACACTCTATATGGGGCAATTTGGAGAACTCAATTGACTTGATCCATGTTTTTGGACTGTGGGAGGAAACCCACGCAGACACGGGGAGAACATGGAAACTCCACCCAGATTGGGATTCGAACCCTAAATCCCTAGCACTGAGAGGAGAACATGCCAACCACTAAGCCACCGTGCCGCCCAGGTTTGAATTAGTGACGGGCAAATGACACCGATGCCTCGGAGCATGTGTCACTCTTTGTGTGTCACAAAACGTTTCGAAGCTTTTCATTGGCCCATAGTCTTTTTTCCCGTAAAAACATTTTCCACGGCGGCTTAGTGGTTGGCATGTTCTCCTCTCAGCACTAGGGATTCCCGGTTTGAATCCCCATCTGGGTGGAGTTTCCATGTTCTCCCCGTGTCGGTGTGGATTTCCTCCGGGTTCTCCAGATTCCTCCCACAGTCCAAAAACATGGATCAAGTCAATTGAGTTCTCCAAATTGCCCCATATAGAGTGTGTCTGTGTGAGTGAGTGTGTGTCTAGTGATAGATTGGCGCCCTGTCCTGGGTGTATCTGCCCAGTGCCCGAAATGTTCCCCCTCTGGATGGGTATGGGGAACCCCCCTGCAACCCTAATAGAGGATAAAGCAGAAAGATGATGAATAAATGGAACATTTCCAACACAAAAAAGAGTGTTTCTGAATTTAATCCTGACTTAAATATAAACCCTTAACCAACATTTAAGCCTTAATATAATTTGCATTTATTTGATGGGTTAATCGGGAATGTGTTAGAGTCATGGGGAGGGCATCCAAATTTCCTTCAGGATAAAGTATTCTATCTATTTATCTGCATATTTTATTATAATGATAATATAATTTAATAATTATATTAGTTATTATTTATTAATTATTATTATTTTGTATGAATCAACAAAACACTTAAATAAACCCTCAGACTCGTTGCTGTCATATGACTGAAACAATGCCATTGCTTTAGTGACGCGCCGTAGAAGCTGCTATGGCTTCAGTCGTCCACCAGATGTCACTGTCACAAATGTTAGGAAGGCCTCAGAGCTTCATAAAGCTTCACATGCGCATCACTGTTTTGAATTCATGAATCATTAGAAGAAATAAAGGAACTTTTAATACCTGAGTGTGACAGAGGGTCTGTGCCAGGGCTTTCGGGAGCAAACCCGGACGTAGTCCTTCTTATTTACATTTTCCAGGAATTTCACATACAGCCGCTGATAGCGCTTTTTAGCGTCGCCGAAGTAGCCGAGATACTGCGAAAGAATCGCAAATGGTGACTTCTTATGATTTATACATAAATGCAATGAAAATAACCATAAAAGGTATTATTAGCTACATGAGGGGTTTTGATCGTGAAGTAATAACACAAGGTTTGTACTATAAATAAAACCACGTTACAAATTATTATGGAAATTGGATTTAAGTGGGCGGCATGGTGGTTGGCATGTTCTCTATCCGGGTGCTGAGGTGGAGTTCTTCGGTTTCCTCCCACAGTCCAAAAACATGGATCAAGTCAATTGAGTTCTCCAAATTGCCCCATATAGAGTGTGTCTGTGTGATTGAGTGTGTGCCCAGTGATAGATTGGCACCCTGTCCTGGGTGTATCTGCCCAGCACCGGTTGATTTAGAGCAGAAGATAATGAATGGATGGAATTAAGTGGGCGGCATGGTGGCTTAGTGGTTGGCATGTTCTCCTCTCAGTGCTCGGGATCCAGCGTCGAATCCCAATCTGGGTGGAGTTTTCATGTTCTCCCTGTGTCTGTGTGGGTTTCCTTCGGGTTCTCTGGTTTCCCCCACAGTCCAAAAACATGGATTAAGGTAAATTGAATTCACCAAATTGCCCCATATAGAGTGTGTCTGTGTGAGTGAGTGTGTATCCAGTGATAGATTGGCATCCTGTCCTGGGTGTATCTGCCCAGCCGCCCAAACGTTCTGCCCTGGATGGACATGGGGATTTGTGGTTGATTTAGAGCACAGACGGCATTAAGAGGAAGGTTACTTCATCCATCCATTAATTTCCGCTTTATCCTATATTAGGGTTGTGGGGACGGGGACGGGAACGTTTTGGGCGCTGGGCAGATAGACCCAGAACAGGGCGCCAATCTATCACTAAACACACTCACTCACACAAACACACTCTATATGGGGCAATTTGGAGAATTCGATTGACTTGATCCATGTTTTGGACTGTGGGAGGAAACCGGAGAACCCGGAGGAAACCCACGCAGACACGGGGAGAACATGGAAACTCCACCCAGATGGGGAATCCCTAATGCTGAGAGGAGAACATGCCAACCTCTCAGCCACTGTGCCGCCAGTGCTCACGTTCCCGATAAGATATAAATCATCTTTATACATGAGAACGCACCATGCTGACCTCTTAATGATGCAGATTCCACACGTGACCATTTTCTGTTTAAACGTTAGAGAACGTTTGGGATCCCTGATGTGCAGAATGATTTGGAACATCGCAATTCGAGTTGTTTTGAATAATATACCATCACCACCGGGAGGTTTGTTCAATAAAACTTGATTTATATTCCGCTTGATGAGTTGCATCATGCTGTCATTTGCATAAAGCATTTAGAAAAATCCCAAAACATCATCTGCAGAATCATTGGGGCTGTGCTGTAATACTCACATTGCTGGTAGCAAAGAACTGCCTCTGTCCATCTTTAATCTCTGGTGAGAACTTCTGCAGCAAGGCTTTCTGCACACGCCAAATGGGAGGCGGTTCCCGACCGGTCTGCAGGGCCAGCTGGGGACATAAAGAAGACATAAAGCTCCAATGACCGTCACAAAAAGCCTCATCAATAAACCAGTGCTGCCAACTCCTCAGTAAGGAAAGTAGCTATAGGCTGTCCTAAAAGTCGCTAAATGAGGTCATCGTCTAATTTGCATAATACATGCGTAATACACATTGTGGGAGAGAACATAGTGAGTGAAAACTCCCTAAATATGTTAGAACTACAAATGAGCAGCTTCTGTTGCCTTTGTGTCAGTTCTCAAAATAACTTTAATGCTTTGTATAAATCCATCCATTATCTTCCGCTTTATCCTCTACTAGGGTCGCAGGGGAGAACGTTTCGGGCGCTGGGCAGACACACCCAGGTGCCAATCTATCACTGGACACACACTCACTCACACAGACACACTCTATATGGGACAATTTGGAGAACACAATTGACTTGATCCATGTTTTTTTCGTGACTGTGGGAAACCGGGGAACCCAGAGGAAACCCACACGGACACGGGGAGAACAAGGAAACGCCACTATTTACATCCCGCTCTGTAAAAACAGGGCGGGGTCAGTCGGCGGCGGCTCTGCGCATGCGCAGTTCATTTGCAGTGTGGGCGTGAAGCGGTGTTGGTCTAACAGTGAGTGTTGTGGGACGGGGCTCACGCTGAGGACTGTGTCTGAAGAGCATGTGTTCATCTCAGAGTCTCCAATAACAGCACAAAGTCACTAGATTTGTCGACTAATTGTAATGTCTATGTAACGTAAATGTAACGTCTAAGTAATATAAACGTAATGTAAATGTAATATAAATAAAACGTAAATGTAACGTAAATATAAATGTAACGTAAATGTAACGTAAATATAAATGTAACGTAAATGTAATATAAATATAACGTAAATGAAATATAAATATAACGTAAATGTAACATAAATGTAACGTAAATATAAATGTACCATAAATGTAATATAAATATAAATGTAACATAAATGTAACGTAAATATAAATGTAACATAAATGTAATATAAATATAAATGTAATATAAATGTAACGTAAATGTAATGTAATCATAACGTAAATGTAATGTAAATGTAGTATAAATGTAACAAATGTAATATAAATATAAATGTAACAAAAATGTAACGTAAATCTAATAAAAATGTAACGTAAATGTAATAAAAATGTAACGTAAATGTAATATAAATATAAATGTAATGTAAATGTAATAAAAATGTAACGTAAATCTAATAAAAATGTAACGTAAATGTAATAAAAATGTAACAAAAATGTAATATAAATGTAACGTAAATATAATATTAATGTAACAAATATAAATGTAACGTAAATGTAATATAAATATAACGTAAATGTAATATAAATGTAAATGTAATGTAAATGTAATAAAAATGTAATAAAAATGTAACATAAATGTAATATAAATGTAACATTAATGTAACAAATATAAATGTAACGTAAATGTAACGTAAATTTTATTTATTCATTCATTATCTTCCGCTTATCCTCTATAAGGGTCGCGGTGGGGTTCCCCATGCCCATCCAGGGGAGAACGTCTCGGGCGCTGGGCAGATAGACCCAGGACAGGGCGCCAATCCATCGCTGGACACACACTCACTCATACAGACACACTCTATAGGGGGCAATTTTTAAGAATTCAATTAACTTGATCCATGTTTTTGGACTGTGGGAGGAAACCGGAGAACCCGGAGGAAACCCACGCAGACACGGGGAGAACATGGAAACTCCACCCAGATGGGGATTCGAACCGGGAATCCCTAGCGCTGAGAGGCGAACGTGCTAACCACTAAGCCACCGTGCCGCCACGTAAATTTTATATAAATATAATTGTAATATAAATATAAATATAATATAAATGTAACGTAAATGTAATAAAAATGTAACATATATGTAATATAAATATTATATAAATTTAACGGCGGCACGGTGGCTTAGTGGTTAGCACGTTCGCCTCTCAGCACTAGGGATTCCCGGTTCGAGACGTTCTCCCCTGGATGGCCATGGGGAACCCCACCGCGACCCTAATAGAGGATAAGCGGGAGATAATGAATGAATGAATATAAATGTAACGTAAATGTAATATAAATGTAACGTGAATATAAATGTAACGTGAATATAAATGTAACATAAATGTAACGTAAATGTAACATAAATGTAACGTAAATGTAAAGTGATGGTTGCGAGGCGCACCTTAAGAGTCCTGATGTCCTCTATCCGTACCACGAACTCATCGCGTTCTCTGAAGATGCCCTCCCCTCCACTCTCGCTGTCGTCCTCGTCGGTCTCGCCCACAATCGCGGCGCCGCTCTGTTTCTGTGCCAGGTGTAAGGGGAGGAGCTGGTGTGCTGGAGGTTCCTCAGGAGAGGGAGGCGCTGGAGGCGGCTGCTTACTTGAAAGCGGGCTGGGAGGTGGAGGTGTGGAGGGTGGGGGAGTGGTCACGACGGGAGGATGTGGGGGGGAAAGGATGGGTATAGAGGGAGCAACAGGGCTAGATGGGGACGAAGAGGACTTCTGCAGTGGCTTCAGTGGGGAAGACGGCTTGTTCTCCAGCTCGGGAAGAGGAGACGGAAGAGAGAGTGGAGGGAGGGGAGGAGGAGAGGGAGACGAGGATGGGGCTGGGGAGGATGGGAACAGAGCTGGGAGTAATTGGGGAGCTTCTTTGGGGGAGTCTGAAAGAGAAAAGACCGTATAATAATAAACATCATGAAAATCCATACATTATCTTCCGCTTTATCCTCTATCAGGTTCGAGGGGGGGTTTCCCCATGCCCATCCAGGGGAGAACGTCTCGGGCGCTGGGCAGGTACACCCAGCCAATCTATTACTGGACACACACTCACTCACACAAACACATTCTATATGGGGCAATTTTGCAGAACTCAATTGACTTGATCCTGCCCAGTGATAGATTAGCACCCTGTCCTGGGTGTATCTGCCCAGCGCCCGAAACGTTCTCCCCTGGATGGGCATGGGGATACCCCCCTCCCCCCCGATCCATGTTTTTGGACTGTGGGAGGAAACCGGAGAACCCTGAGGAAACCCACGCGGACATGGGGAGAACATGGAAACCCCACCCAGAAGGGGATAAGAACCAGGAATCGCTAATGCTGAGAGGAGAACATGCTAATCACTAAGTCACCATGTCGGCGAAAATCCATCCATCCATTATCTTCCGCTTTGTCCTCTATTAGGGTCGCGGGGGGGGGGGGTTCCCCATGCACATCCAGGGGAGAACGTATCGGGCGCTGGGCAGATACACCCAGAACAGGGCGCCAATCTATCACTGGGCACACACTCACTCACACACACACACAGACACACTCTATATGGGGCAATTTGGAGAATTCAATTGACTTGATCCATGTTTTTGGACTGTGGGAGGAAACCGGAGGAAACCCACACAGACACGGGGAGAACATGGAAACTCCACCCAGATTGGGATTCGAAGCGGGAATCCCTAGTGCTGAGAGGAGAACATGCCAACCACTAAACCACCGTGCCACTTGTCATGAAAATACGTGGAAAAATATATTAATGCTGATGATGCGGACCTTCCAACTTGGTGACACTTTGAACATCCATTTCTGAAACCTTCGGTTCGGAGGTTCCATCTTGCTCCTTGTCTTCGTCCTCCCCTTCAGATCGGTCCTCCATCACATCATCCTGGTCCGACCGCGACAGCACGGCCGGTTCGAGCGGCTGCGGGTGTGAAGGAGACTCCGCCTGCATGTGTGTTGGGTCCTGAGGGCTGAGTGAAGGTGGTTGGGGCGTGGTGGCCAGGGGGGCGGGAGGGGGCGGAGGAGGGGGTGGTGGAGGAAGCGTCGGGGGTTGGATGGCCGGGGCACTGAGCTGTGGAGTGTCGTACAGAGCCGAGATGGCGGAGGAAATGCTCTTCTGCAGGTCCTGGTTCTTGCCCACGGAGTCCTCCTCGTCGGAAGAGAAGGAAGGGAGCGTCTCGAGGTTCCTCTTCAGCTCCTCGTCTAAACGCTTGCAAGGACTCGGGCATCCACCCAGAGACAGCCCCGAATCCGCCTCGCCGTCCCCGTAGCCGGACGGTGCGCCGGGGGCCTGGGGAGGCTGCGGGGGGGAGGAGATGGGATGGATGCCGCCGCCGCTCTTTCCTGGAGACGAGTCGCTGTTAGTCGAGCTGCTCTCGGAACGTTTCCCTGACTTCAGGAAATCCAAAAAGGAATCCACGAAGCCGGATTTCTCAGAGTCCTTCTCCTCCATCTGAAACAGAGCCAGAAGAATCAGCTTCTTAAATACGCAAAAACAGGTTAGAAGTGGTTGGCATGTTCTCCTCTCAGTACTAGGGGTTCCCGGTTCGAATCCCCATCTAGGTGGAGTTCTCCTGTCTCATGTTCTCCCCGTGTCCGCCCGTCCAAATAACAACATTATTGTTCGTACTTCCATCTGGAAGTTTTCCCACACGGGAAGAACATGGAAACGCCACCCAGATGGATATGAAATATGGATGAATATGGAAACTTCACTATATAGGGGCAATTTAGAGCCAATTGGCCTTCAATCCATGTATTTGGACTGTGGGAGGCAACGAGGGTGGACTCTCGGACACAAAGAGAACATGGAAATTACCCCCAGATCGGGATTCGAACCTGGATCCGCAGTGCTGAGAGGAGAACATGCCAACCACTACACCACCATGAAATATTAAAGGTGAAATGTCAGCACTCTCATCCAGCTATCCATCCATTATCTTCCACTTTATCCTCTATTAGGGTCATGGGGGGGGCTCCCCATGCCCATCCAGTGGAGAACGTTTCGGGCGCTGGGCAGATAGACCCAGGACAGGACGCCAATCCATCACTGGACACACACTCACTCACTCATACACACACACTCTGTATGGGGCAATTTGGAGAACTCAATTGACCTTGATCCATGTCTTTGGACTGTGGGGGAAAACCGGAGAACCCGGAGGAAACCCACACGGGGAGAACATGGAAACTCCACCCAGATTGGTCCCACCCCTGATAAAAACAAATATGAAGTCATGTCTCTCACCTCCTGAGATTTGCTCTTACTCTTGTTCATGTCTGGTACCCCCGGTGTCCCTGGACTTAAACCCAAAGAAGGGGCGGAACCCACGGAGCCATCTGAGAGCGCTGGGTCGGTCCCGGACAAAGAGTCTGTCCTCAACAGTGCATCAGAAGACGCCATGCTGCCAACAGGAAGCTTGATCTACAGAGACAGGTTTATTATTCAATACGTGTATAAAGCTATAAACACGACATATACAATTAAACCGCTTGATGATGTCACTTGCCTTGAGTGGTTTGATTGGCTCCTGGTGCTGCTGTCCCTGGTGATGCATCTGTTGCTGCTGCAGATGTTGATACATCTGGCTCGGGTCCTTATCCATCCCGGACTCATCACGTCTACCTCTGCCCCTGGTCCTGCCCCTCCCCCTGCCTCGTTCAGGCCCATATCCAGGTAGCCCCTCTACCATCAGCGTCCTCGAGTGGTGTGGCTCAGGCAGAGGGCGGATGCGTGGGCGGCCACGAGGCCTCGGGGGTCCGTCGCGTTTGGGCTTGGTGGGCTTCCTACCCCGCTTCTTAGGTCCGTCGTGGGGCATTAAATGCGGAGGGTGGCCAAGAGAGGAGTACGCAAAATCCAGGTCCCCCATCAGCGGACTCATCGTTCCACTGCCGGGTTTCCGACAGCTGGACACGAGGTCGGGAATCAGGTCGGGAAGTCGGCGGCTGTTCAGCCGGATGTCGGCCGGCACGTCGGCCTTGTCCTCGTCGTCCTCGAACTCGTATTCCTGAGCGTAGTTCTTCTTCGGAATGGAATTCGGATCGGGTCGCTCCTTAAGCAAGTGGAAGGAGCTGGACTTCAAGAGCTTCTTGGGGCGCGACGAGCAAAATATGGGGGAGGTGAGTCCTCCTGAGCCAGAACCCGCACCTCCAGGACCTCCCATCTTGCCGCCGGACGCCTCGCCGATGCCCCCCCCACTCCCCATTCCAAGGCCGGATGGCTGGGACTGAATAAGTCCGAGTTGCTCGGTGTTGACGGTCGACGGAAGCTCGTGGGTCTTCAGAGAGTCAAGGTCCAAGTGCATGGTTCCACTATTGGATTCGGAAAGGTCATGGCAGTACTGGCCATAATCTTGATCGCCATGCTGGGTCAGCATGTCGTAGCTAGCGCTGGTGTCATCTCCTCCACCTTCCGTGGTCGATTTCATGCTGTCCATACCTTCCTGTGCTGCCTGGCCTTGCGCGACCCCATCCTGACCCTGACCTGTACCCCCAGAGCAGCTCGACTTGTAGTCCTCGGCACAGAACATGTCCTCCATGCCAGGAAAGAAGGAACGGTCCTCATCAGGGAGTAAGGAGTCGGGGAAACAGATGGAGGTCAACGGAACGAACCTCTGGTTCTGGTGGGACTGACTCGGATTGGGGTTCTGTTTTACCGACGAGCCCCTGGCGTCGAAGTGATGATCCGGCTGATGCTGCTGCTGCTCCAGCTGGGCAGAATGCGAGGGGTGGGGTTGCTCCTGTTGCTGTGCGGTTGTGGCGGCGGCCTGTGCCGTGAGGTGGTGGTGGCTTTGCTGATTGGGGTGCTGAGGGTGGCCGTGTTGGTGGTGAGAGTTGGAGTGTTGAGGAACTTGAGGCGGTTGCTGTGACTGATGGTGGTGGTGCGGGAGGTGATGCCCATGGGACGCCGTAGACAACCCAAGGTCGGGTTCGGAAAGGTAGGAATGCAACTTGGAGGGGTGGTGCTGTGAAGCATGGTGGGACGTCAGCCGTTGTTGGTCCTGAGATCGGTGCCTCTCTCCAGTTCCAGCTCCAGAAGTTCTACCTCCCTCACTACCGGCCCGGTCGTCCACTATCCCCCCCTCCTGACTCGAGGTGCGAGAGAGGGAATGCTCCAGCATGTCCAGAGAGGAAACGGAAGTGGATTTCTGATGGGTTTGTTCCTGCTGTTGGGAACCATAGTGACCGGCAGCCTCCAGAACTTGGGTCTGAAGCTGAAGCTGTAGTTGAGATGTTTGGGGTTGGGCCTCTGGGGCTGGAACGCTTCCTCCCGCCTCCATCAGCGTTTGCTGGCTAGTGGGATGCTGCTGTTGCTGGGTATCCATCTTGCCACGGGTAGTGTGCGAGAGCACCGTCTGCAACAAGTGAGAGGGCTGGCAGGACGGATCGGTGGGAGACTCCATTAGAGTTTGGGACTGCGACTGATGCTGTTGCTGCTGCTGCTGTTGGTGGGACTGGTGGTGTGTTGGCTGCTGCTGATGGTGGTGCTGCAGATCGGGAGTCTTGCGCATGTAAGCCATGTCTGTGGAATCTTGCGGCTTCTTCTGGAGGTCCATGTGAGAGTGGGAGTGCATGTGAGAATGCGTGGGGGTGAGCGGAGTGTGCTGATGGTGTGACGAAGAGTGCGGAGGGATGGAGTGTTGGGAGTAATGGTCGCCCCGACCGTAGTGCACTACTGATCCCATGGAGTCGTGATGGTGATGTGCATGGGAATGGCTTTCGGCATTCCCTCGTCCCGCCCCGTCCGCCACCGACCGGCTGCCTTTTTGTTGCTGTTGTTGATGTTTGTGTTGTTGCTGTTGGTGTTGCTGCTGTTGCTGTTGGTGAGGCTGCTGTTGCTGAAGCTGCTGCTGCTGCTGCTGTTTTTTAAGCGACATCTCCAACTGACCGTCCAACCCCGCCCCATTCCCCGCCCCCGTCCCCGCAGCATTAGAGGTGGCACTATGGGTTCGGATAACACTTTGAAGATGGTATCGTTCCTCCGAGCTCTTGCTCATTTCATAGGACAAGCCCTTGCTCCCATCCTGGGGTGGAAGGACTGGGGGTTGGGAGGGCTGTGAAGAGTGATGGCTTTGGGATGGATGATGGTGGGATGATTGAGGAGTAGGACTTTGAGCCTGAAGTAAATGCTGGATAAGAAAATCGTCATCGTCGTCGTCCTGCTGAGGCCGGGGCTCGGCCACACCCAACAGACCGCCATCGGACTTGGATTTGGATGGGGCCGTGGGGTGGTAGGACTGGGAACGTGGACCTCTGTTATCTGGGTACCCTTGAGGGGAAGGCAAAAAGGACGGGGAAAGAACAGACGATAGGTACTTGTTGGATCCCGTTCCGACGGGCGACTGAGCCGGGTGCGATGGAGCCGGAGAGTGCAGACCTGGGCGTATGATTGCGGAGTTGCCAGATGGAGACGGACTGGAATCTGGCATATGGTAAGGCCCACCGCCTCCTCCAACGTTATTTCCACCACTTGTGTTGGTACCGCCTCCATTGCTGCTTCCGCCGGCTGCTGTTCCACTTGCCCCTGAACGCAGCAGAGCGGGCGAATGTCCTGACGCCCCATATCCCATGGAGGGGCTTCCAGCTCCTCCTAGGGATGAAGGAAGTGACCCATAGCCTGAATCCGTCCCGTAGACCGAATCTGCCGAAAACGACTGGCTTCCCAGATTCCCATAGCCTTTTCCCATTCCGGATGTCCTTGCTGAAGGGAGGTCATGGGTTTGTGGCGAACTGAACCCACCATATGACTGCGGCAAGTGGGCTGGAGGTTGGTTCGGAGAAAAAGACGACTGCGGCTGCTGCTGAGGTGGCGTCTGGCCCGTCAGGCTACTAGAAGATTTGACTTGAGCGACCGGGGAGCCGTAGCCAGACAGGCAGGCTTTGGCGAGGGTCTGCTGAGAAGAGTTCGAAGTGCTGGGAGGTGGCTGAGAGTGTGTTTGTGGGGGAGGAGGCACCGATTGGGCCGGTGCTTGTTGCCGGGAGGATGCCGAGGACCCGGCGCTGGAGGTTGGAATGGAGTTTGATTGACGAGCATTGGCGGAGGCGGACGAGGAAGAGGAGGAGGAGGAAGAGGAGGATGCCGAGGAGGCTGAGGGCGGTGTGTGGGGAGTTCTAGATGAGGATCCCGAGCTAGAGGAGGAGTAGCCACTACTGGAACTGCTTTTTGAGGCCTTTCCCGGCCCACCAGAAGATGAGGACGAGGACGATCCATAGGAAGGTTGGATGATGGGTCGGTACTGCTCGGTCCTAGGGGAGGGCTTGTGATCGGACGATGGGCTGTGCTCGCCCAGCGGACTGCAGGACAGGCTGGCGTGACGAGGGTGAGGAGCCTGCTGGTACCCAGACACCCCACAGCTGAGGTAGTGCTGGAGGGGGTGGGGCGTGGAGGTGGGGGCCTGTGCTGCTGAAGGGCGCTGATAGTGCTTTATGACACTGTCCTGTCTTGGTACGGTGCGCTCTTGGGAGGTCGGCTGAGGCGGCGCGGGGGCGGACGAGAACACGGAGGCGCTATACAACTGGGACGACTGGTCCTGAAGTTGTGAGGACAGCAGGTTGAACTGGTGCGACTGCAGGTGGCGGGCGGACGCCGACGCGGCCGAAGACGCCTGGGCCGAAGTCACGCCGCCCGCACCGCTGGGGTCGTGACTTCCACGGTACGCCGCGGCGGCACCCTGAGATGATAACAGGCGATCGAAGCCCAAACTCGACTGCGAAGGGGTCTTGATGTGCAGCAATGGATCGTGGGGAGACAAGAGCCCATTGGAGGTGGGGCTGAAAGTGGGCGTGTCCTGTAGAGAGAGGGAGGGGGTCACCCCGGGGAAGGAGCGGCCGGAAAATGAAGCAGGGTGCTGATAGGCCGATAGGGCTGAGGATGAGGGGAATGATCCGGAACCAGGCAGGGCGCTGGAGATGAAGAGCTCTGCGGGTGCGGGAGTGTGCATTGCTAAAGAGTCAAAAGAACATGTAGAAGAAACGCTGAAGAATTAATTAATAATTAATAATCAAAAATCAAATACAATAAAAACGGAGAAATGATTATAAAATTATAATTAAAGAATTATCGAAAATTCTTGAGGATGTCTAAATAAAATAGACACTGTTTATTTTCTCGTATTATAATGCTATTCACTGTTGTATTCTTGTTTATCAATTGTATTGCTGATTACACTCCTTAATAATAATTAATAATAATAAAATAAATTTTAAAAAATGGAGAACCCGGAGGAAACCCATGCGGACACGGGGAGAACATTGAAACTCCACTCAGATTGCGATTCGAACCTAGAGCCCCAGTCCTGAGAGGCGGACGTGCTAACCATTACACCACTGTAATCATAATTATAATCATAATAATTCTTTTCATTATTATTATTTTTCTATTAGTATTATATCAGGGCGGCACAGTGGCTTAGTGGTTAGCATGTTCTCCTCTCAGCACTAGGGATTCCCGCTTCGAATCCCCATCTGGGTGAAGTTTCCATGTTCGCCCCGTGTCTGCATGGGTTTCCTCCGGGTTCTCCAGTTTCCTCCCACAGTCCAAAAACATGGATCAAGTCAATTGAGTTCTCCAAATTGCCCAATATAGAGTGTGTCTATGTGAGTGAGTGTGTGTCCAGTGATAGATTGGCGCCCTGTCCTGGGTCTATCTGCCCAGCACCCGAAACGTTCTCCCCTGGATGGGCATGGGGAATATGTATATCTATCTATCTATCTATATATATATATATCTATATCTATCTATATCTATCTATATATATATCTATATATATATATATATATATATATATAGATATATATATAATTTTTATTATTATTATATCTGAACTGGGTGGCACGGTGGCTTAGTGATTAGCATGTTCTCCTCCCAGCACTAGAGGTTCCCGGTTCGAATCCCCATCTGGGTGGTGTTTCCATGTTCTCCCCGTGTCTGCATGGGTTTCCTCCGGGTTCTCCGGTTTCCTCCCACAGTCCAAAAACATGGATCAAGTCAACTGAGTTCTCCAAATTGCCCCATATAGAGTGTGTCTGAGTGAGTGAGTGTGTGTCTAGTGATAGATTGGCGCCCTGTCCTGGGTGTATCTGCCCAGCACCCGAATCGTTCTCCCCTGGATGGGCATAGGGAACCCCCCCCGCCCCTGTGACCCTTATAGAGGATAAAGCAGGAGATAATGGATGGATGAATGATATCTGAACTGTAAATGAGGGTTGGGTAAATGCTTTATTGCTTTAGAACATTAAACCCTGTTGTAATGTCTGTCCTGATAGTCTGACCTGTCCAGGACATTTCTCTTCACAAAAAAAAGCAATACATTCGTTAAAAGTTGCAAAATGACCTTTCTTTTATTTTTATAAGTATGAAAGTGTGTGGTACCAACACTGCGCGGCGCTTTGTTTTTTGGATCCGTCAGTCGGTGACGTTGTGAGAGTCCTGGCTCTCATGCAGAACATTCAGTGTAATGGGCTATGTCCATGCAAATGCTCGCTCGGCAGACAGCGAGTAATGACGCTATTGAAACAACCTTGCAACCTTTTCGAGCATTTCGATTATATAACGTTATAAAGTGTTTAGAATATTCATTAGCAGGTGCACTGGAGCCTGCGAGATTTGAAAATAGGAAGGATTTTAAATGCATCACATGAAACGAAAAGGAGGGATGAGACCGCTGGCTTCTGCATCTGACAATTACTATTATTATTATTATTATTATTATTGTTATCCATCCATCCATTATCTACAACTTTATCCTCTATAAGGGTCGCGGGGGGGGTTCCCATGCCCATCCAGGGGAGAACGTTTCACGGCTTAAAAACATCAAATAAAATGTATCTGGTTGGAGGAATTCTAAAAAGCTCAGACTGCAGCATTTTATGGCCTTCAAACAGCATGTTGTTTTTATTTTATTTTTTTTTAATGCATTTGGTGACATAACAGGTTTTCTGATCCAGCTGTTTGTGAAACCCATTAACTGTGTAATTAAGAAATACAGAGCCACGCAAGATAGAACGAATATATTTATTTATTTAGCTTTATTCACTAACATAACATCTGAGTTAGAACACATCACAGGACCCCTGTCCTAGGTGTATCTGCCCAGCACCCGAAATCCACAGGATGGGCATGGAGAACTCCCCGGCGACCCTACTAGAGGATAAAGCGGAAGATAATGGATGGATGGATGGATGGATGGATGGATGGATGGACAGGGACTCTTATGTAGTACGAACACTAGACCATTCATATACAAGGGGTAATGTTTTGGGTGCTGGGCAGATGCAGGTTAGTCAGGACAGGGCGCCAATCCATTGCTGGGCACACACTCACTCACACAGACACACACTATATGGGGCAATTAAGATATGGGCAATTTCGCTTAGCTAATTCAACTTAGATTCATGTTTTTGGACTGTGGGAGGAAAGCAAAGAACACAGAGGACATGGAGAACATGGACACTTCACCCAAATCGGGATTTGAACCTTAGCGCTGAGAGGCAGACGTGCTAACCACTACACCAACGTTCTGCCCTGCAGAAAATTATAATAAGGATAATAGTTTGATTATTGATGTGAACTTTATCCAACAATTACATGCTTTCGCTTAGTCCTCTACTAGGGTCGCAGTGGGAGGGGGGGGGGTGTACTTAAAAAAAAAAAAAAAAAAAAGGTTTTGCTTAAAAAAAAAATTTTTTTTAAATAAAAATACAATTAAAAAATTTTTTAAACACACAGGCGGCACGGTGGCTTAGTGGTTAGCATGTTCTCCTCTCAGCACTGGGGATTCTCGGTTCGAATCCTCATCTGGTTGGAGTTTTCATGTTCTCCCCGTGTCCGTGTGGGTTTCCTCGGGGATCTCCGGTTTCCTCCCACAGTCCAAAAACATGGATCAAGGTCAATTGAGTTCTCCAAATTGCCCCATATAGAGTGTCTGTGTGAGTGAGTGTGCTTAGTGATAGATTGGCGCCCTGTCCTGGCTCCCCTGGATGGGCATGGGGACCCCCCCCCGTGACCCTAATAGAGGATAAAGTGGAAGATAATGGATGGATGGATGAAAAAAAAAAAACCCACATCAGTGAACCTAGGATGTGAACCTTCAGCTTGATAGCCCAACATGGAACATCTGATGTGGGACATAACGTAAGGTCATGAAGACGTGATGATCAAGCATCAAGCCTTCAAGCACAGGACGCATCTGCTTACATCACGCGTGCCCAATACGTCCATCGTGATCGACCGGTTAATGGCACAGTGCATGTTGGTCGATCGCCATGGATCACTCCACAGGTTTGAAGAAAAATGATGCATCAGCACTTTTTTGCACTTATATACACACACACTGAGTCGTCGTGTCCTCTGCTCTCCCCGTCCCTCTCTCTCTATTCCCAAACCCCACACCCCCGTGCCTCCATCACGTCTCATTTAAATGTACGTTTCATTCAAACTGTTTATAAAGATGGTCGGGTCAGTGGAATCGATTGGCGTGCTGTTAAGTACCATTACATTTACATTCGGTCATTTATTGGACGCTTTTATCCAAAGCGACTTACAAGGTGAGCACAGGGTTCATCACAACATCCCTGGAGCAATGAGGGTTAAGGGTCTTGCTCAAGGACCCACATTGGTAACTTCAGTGGACCTGGGATTTGAACCCTCAACCTTCAGATTGATAACCCAACACCCTAACCACTGAGCTACCACGTCCAATAGCTATGACTATATTATTATTGCTATTACCACTTCCCCAGTGATAGATTGGAGCCCTGTCCCGGGTGTATCTGCCCAGCGC
Source organism: Corydoras maculifer (assembly GCA_019802435.1). NCBI lineage: Eukaryota > Metazoa > Chordata > Actinopteri > Siluriformes > Callichthyidae > Corydoras > Corydoras maculifer. Next base: position 1,165,333 of record JAFMOD010000056.1, on the reverse strand, counting down.
CTAAAACGTTCTCCCCTGGATGGGCATGGGGAACCCCCCCGCGACCCTAATATAGGATAAAGCGGAAGATAATGGATGGATGGTATATCTTGCAGCCGGGTTCTATATGTTCTATGTTTTATGGCTTTCTTAACGTTTATGTTCTGTTTGGGGGAATGCGGGTCGCAGGGAGTGTTGTGCGTTTGTGTTGTATGCCGTGTGTGTTTGCTCAGTCAGGTGGAGAAGGGGGGGGTTGCCATTTAGGGGAAGCATGTGTCCTGTCCTTGACCCAAAGGCTGAACTGAAACCAAGTTCTTTTCATGTTTTATGTTATTTGGTGGAGTGCGTTTAATAAAAGAGGAATTTCGGTGAAAATGGCAACCCCCCAATACTAACATGATGAGTGTAAAAAGGTTTTAACATTAGATCTGCTAGATCACGATGACCTGTCCACTGGAGAAAGAAGATCTCAGACCCGAAAAGTGTGGACACATCTGGCTTACTGTACATATTCGTCAGTTTTGCATTCGTCAGAACCTACCAGTCTGCCAGGACGGAGTACGGAACTGAGAGAGAAGAGAAGAAGCAGAAGGTGGTGGCTGTGGCCCCCTGGACTCAAGAGCGGAGATCAAGTTCATCACAGACGGATCTGGGCCTGAGGGGCTGGCGTGGTGTAGCCCAGCATCGAAAAGCCCAGACAGACCTGAGGGGCAGAGCGGAAATCAAATTCGATTCAATACCATAATAAACCCTTTAACGTCAACATGAAGGACCTGCTCATCTGGATAATTGTTCACAAAGGGAGAACATGCTAAAGCACTAAGGCTGAGAGAGTGAGCATGTAGAATAAATCACTGGAAAAAGAACCTGTCTGCACAATCAGTAGGTTTGTGGATAAAGAACCAGCCGTGTGACCTGAAGGTCCCCGGTTCGATTCTCAGTTCCACAGAGTAGTACAGCTGCCGTTCGGCAAGGCACCTTAACCTCTTAACCTTTACTCCCATGGTGCCATATCATCATCATTCTCCACCAAAACACTACATCATCTACCTCATTTTACACTTATATACATAGTTTCTGCTATATTTATATCATTTTTACAATTTTTTTTACACTTTATATATATATATATATATNTATATATATATATATATATATATATATATATATATATACATATATATATATATATATATATATATATATAGGCGGCATGGCGGCTTAGTGGTTGGCATGTTCTCCTCTCAGCACTAGGGATTTCCGGTTCGAATCCCTATCTGGGTGGAGTTTCCATGTTCTCCCCGTGTCCGCATGGGTTTCCTCCGGGTTCTCCGATTTCCTCCCACAGTCCAAAAACATGAATCAAGGTCAACTGAGTTCTCCAAATTGCCCCATATAGTGTGTGTCTGTGTGAGTGTGTGCCCAGTGATAGATTGGCGCCCTGTCCTGGGTGTATCTGCCCAGCGCACGAAACGTTCTCCCCTGGATGGGCATCGAGAACCCCCCCACCTGCAACCCTAATAGAGGATAAAAGCGGAAGATGATAAATGAATTTTTATTTATATATATATATAGTTGTATAGTCTGTATTATATATTTATAGTTGTATATTGTATATTATATATGTTAATAGATCCATCCATCATCTTCCACTTTATCCTATAAAAAGGTTCATGATGCAACACAGAGTACAGTTGCACCTCTTTCCCATGATTTATTCACAATAATGTAGAACCTCGAGAGCCTAACTGCATTTATAACACGTTATTAAGAACACTATAACAAAAACAAGGTTAAATTAATAACTTTTTATTTAAATGTAAATTATTAATAATCTTCCACGATGATCATGATCATAATCCATCCATCTTTTATCTTCCGCTTTATCCACTATTAGGGTCGCGCGGGGGGGGGGGGTGTCCCCATGCCCATCCAGGGGAGAACGTCTCGGCCGCTGGGCAGATACACCCAGGACAGGACGCCAATCTATCACTGGGCACACACTCACACTCTATATAGGAGTTATTAAGAGCAACCAATTCACCTTGAATCTATGCTTTTTTTTTAACTGTGGGGAGAAACCAGAGAACAACGTGGACACAGTGAAAACATTAAAACTCCACCCAGATCAGGATTCGAACCTGATCCCCCAGTGCTGAGAGGAGAACATGCTAACCACTAAGTTACTGTGCCACCCTATCATAGTTATAAACATTGCAATTAAATATTTTGCAGATACATACTGTATTCTCACACAAACACACTCTATATGGGGCAATTTGGAGAACTCAATTGACCTTGATCCATGTTTTTGGACTGTGGGAGGAAACCGGAGAACCTGGAGGAAACCCACACGGACACGGGGAGAACATGGAAACTCCACCCAGATTGGGATTCGAACTGGGAATCCCTAGTGCTGAGAGGAGAACATGCTAAACACTAAGCCACCGTGCCGTCACCATAATTATCAATAAATATAAATTAACGGCTAAAAAAACAGCGCCCCCCACAGGCCAGTCTGATTCAATTGTAGCTGGAGTTCGACCGAGCACAAATTGCGAGCTCAAACTTGAATTAACGTCACTTACCCAGACTCCTCCCCGCCGCACCCCACGCGCCACCCTGTCCAGAGCTGCCAGGATGGTGATTAGTTGCATAACCTTGTAGGGGGTGGGGGGTGGCATAGGCTTGCCGGTGAAGAAGTTCAGACTCTGGGTGTGATGATCTGGAGCTGCCATAAACCAAACTAAGAGAGAGAAAAAAGAAATGTTATGCTGTTATGATGCACATGCAGACATAACATGCACCTGATTAGAAAATGTAACCAACCAGCTGCAGAACCTGTCTGCAGAACATCTCGCCCAACTCACTTAAAGGCCGTCCTTAGAATTTGCTTTTAAACCATTGGAATCCGTCAGTTGTAGTTTGTGGGTAAAGAACCAGCCGTTTCATCCATTATCTTCC
>JAFMOD010000056.1:1135092-1145466 GCA_019802435.1 Corydoras maculifer | reverse complement strand
TCTCACTCTCTGTCTCTTTGTCTCACTCTCGCTCTCTGTGTTTCTCTGTCTCTCGCTCTGTCTCACTCTCTGTCTCTTTCTCTCTGTCTCACTCTCTCTCTGTGTTTCTGTCTCTCGCTCTGTCTCACTCTCTCTCTCTGTCTCACTCTCTCTCTGTTTCTTTGTCTCTCGCTCTCTCACTCTGTCTCTTTCTCTCTGTCTCACTCTCTCTCTGTGTTTCTGTCTTTCGCTCTGTCTCACTCTCTGTCTCAATCTCTCTCTGTGTTTCTCTGTCTCTTTCTCTCTGTCTCTTTCTCTCTGTGTTTCTCTCTCTTTCTCTCTGTCTCTTTCTCTCTGTGTTTCTCTGTCTCTCGCTCTGTCTCACTCTCTGTCTCTTTCTCTCTCTGTTTCTCTATATCTCGCTCTGTCTCACTCTCTCTGTCTCTTTCTCTCTGTCTTACTCTCTCTCTCTCTGTTTTTCTGCCTCTCGCTGTGTCTCACTCAGGTGGGCTCTGTGCAAATGTTTGGTACTTACAGTGAAAAAGAGGACGGACCAAACTATTACAGCCCCCCCCGCCCCTCCCCAGTCCAGTCACACTACTATATAATAAAATATAAAGGAGGACATACAATTTTTGAATCTGTCAGAAAGCCCATGTTCTCCCCGTGTCTGTGTGGGTTTCCTCCCGGTTCTCTGGTTTCCTCCCACAGTCCAAAAACATGGTTTAAGGTCAATTAAATTCTCCAAATTGCCCCATATAGAGTGTGTCTGTGTGAGTGAGCGTGTGCCCTTTCCTGGGTGTATCTGCCCAGCGCCCGAAACATTCTCCCCTGGATGGGCATGGGGAACACCGCCCCAGACCCTAGTAGAGGATAAAGCGGAAGATAATGTATATGTATATTCATTCATTCATTCATTCATTCATTATCTTCCGCTTTATCCTCTATTAGGGTCGCGGGGGGGTTCCCCATGCCCATCCAGGGGAGAACTTTTAGGGCGCTGGGCAGATAGACCCAGGACAGGGCGCCAATCCATCGCTGGACACACACTCACTCACACAAACACACTCTATATGGGGCAATTTGGCAAACTCAATTGACATGATCCATGTTTTTGGACTGTGGGAGGAAACCTGAGAACCCAGAGGAAACCCACGTGGACACGGGGAGAACATGGAAACTCCACCCAGATGGGGATTCAAACTGGGAATCCCTAGTGCTGAGAGGAGAACATGCCAAAACGAAGCCACCCGTGTGTATAAATAAATATATATATATATATATATATATATATAGTTGAATATTTTATATTATATATATATATATATATATATATATATATATATATATATATATTCATAGTTGTATATTTTACATTTCTATACTGTATTTTTTATTCTATTTTCTCCATTTTAATTTCAGCTCTAACTTTAAGAAAGCAGGGTAAATGGGATCCGTGAGCCATAATTTTGTTTTTGTCCCACGTACCACATGTGAAATGAATGATAATAAACATCTCTTGAATCTTGAAAAATCCGAGAATACATTTCTCAGTATAAATTGTGTATAATACAACAATGAAACAGCACCCCACCACCCCACCACCCCACCACCTCTCCTTGACCCCATTGCAGGAAAACTCATTTAAAGTCAATTTCCGTGGAAGAAAAATGCTCCAGTTCCTTATCTTTAGGTAATTGAAAGGAGTGACCTATTCATTAGTCTTTGCTGTGCACTAAGAGATCAATAGATGAACACAGAGGGTTCTACCTCACCCTCAGTAAGGCACGTCACCATGCTTGTTGCTTCCATCTTACACCCCACCAACAGTCTATTTTCATGCCATCTGCCTGCGCTGTTCAAAAAGCTTTACCCCCCCCCCCCGATGGGCGTGGCCGTCTACAAATGAAGCGTATTCAGGTATATAAATAAAAAAATTAAGTGATTTATTTGCCCTCCAATTAGGGTCAGGTGCCTTGCCCAACGGCACTTCAGCCATGGTACTTGGTGGGATTTGGAATCGAACCGGGGACCTTCAGCTCACAAGGCTGAAACCCATGACTATGACATCACAAGCTCGGCGACAAAAGCCCAGGTGCACTTAATTGGCCATATCTTAATTCCTCCCATATGTAGTGAGTGAGTGAGGAAGGGAGTGTGTGCCTAGTGATGGATTGGCGCCCGAAACGTTCTCCCCTGGATGGACATGGGGAACCCCCCCACGACCCTAGTAGAGGATAAAGCGGAAGATAATGGATGAATGGATATATCGTCATAGAGTAGCCAAATTGCCCCATATAGAGTGTGTCTTTGTGAGTGTGCCCAGTGATAGATTGGCGCCCTCTCCTGGGTGTATCTGCCCAGCGCCCGAAACATTATCCTCAGGATGGGCATGGGGAACCCCCCCCCCCCCGCGACCCTAATATAGGATAAAGCGGAATGAATGAGGTTACAAAACAATTGTGGTCAGGTTCTTTACCCAAGGGCACTTCAGCCATGGTACTTGATGGCATCGGGAATCGAACTGGGGACCTTCAGCTCACAAGTGTCCTTAACCACAAGCCCATGACTATGACATATGGCAATCTCGGCGACAAAAACCCATGTGCACAGCTGACTCGTTATCTCGGTGGTGAATCACCAACACAGACGCGGTACGCTGAATAGAACTGGATAATAATTAAATGCAGATCCATAGTCTAGACTATACTGTGGGTTCTCCATTCACACTCCAGTGGAGAACCTCGTGGAGCAGCAGACTGAGTGCAGGTAGCTGCACCGTCGAAATAGCAATCCACCAAAGTCAGAGCGCCACACAATTTGTCGTATTTCATGACTTTATTTTCTACTCTCCCCCAACAGCTAGGTCTCCTCATAGCGTATATCAGGAGGTCACAGATGGGACACGGTGACGTTCATACACAATGAGGTCAATTTTGCGAAAGTCGAATATTTTCCAGTGATCATGCCTCGACAAGTGGTTTCGTTAATATATGAATATATACCGTTATACTATTTCCTTACGCTATTAGACATATCTTTAATAGACGGACTCGAATATGGCCGCAGATCCTCCTCCCGCAGACATGGGCAATGAGCAAATGATATATAAAAAATAAACTTTAGGGAAAACGGCAGGTTACACACACGTTCATGTTCAGGCGACGGACCCACGTTAAGACCACTTACTGACGATGGACCTGTTCAGCATCCGTTGCATAATTCTGCTCTGAGGAAGCCCAGTGATCAAGCAGCAATGAACAAAGAGATCAATGTTCACATAGATGTTTTTTTTACATGGATTCAGAATTTAATTAGTCATGGATCGTTAAACATTATGTGCATGGCCGGGGGAGCGAGGGGAAGGTGGAGGTGAAGGTCCTTGGCCCAGATTGATGAGCGTCTCTGAGTGTGGGGCGGTCCATCATACTCGTCCCAAATATTCAGTGGGTGCACTCCATTGCTGGATGTTGCTTCAAAGTCTCCAGCTCGTTGATAGGTCAGCCTCCTGGTGGTAGTTATTGTGTATGGTGTATAGTACTGTGTATTGTATCGTGTATAGTACTCGTGTATAGGTTCGGTAATTCAAATAAAAATATCCTTTCCAGCAACAGACCAACACTCAAAGCCCAGCAGTTCATTCGATTGGATGTAGATGTCCAGGATTTCCACAGGTTTGCAGTGGGCAGCTTATTTCCAGCATCTTTTCCCACCATCGGACGCAGGGCAGAGTCTCCGTCCCGCTTCCGCGTTATGATACAAAGAAATAAATCCTCTATAAAACAATAAGACCTTTAAAAAATATTTCATGACATTCACTTGGCTTCAACCTGAAGTCTTACAGCACACACAGGATGCTGGCTATCCGTTGCCATCAGGTTCCGCGCTGATCAGGTGCCGGACTTCCCAGCGGCGTCCGCGGAATATCCGGATCGGGTGCAGTCTCATGCGTTTGTGCTGCCGTCGTGGGCTTTGAGGCCAGATTTAGCGAGAACACATGCAAGAGATACAATCGAATGTTCTTATTGGTGTCAGGACGACGGTGTATCGGCGTGCAGAAGCGTGTGGGGGGGTGCTGGATCCCGTCATTTGCATCGTTGGCAGAGGGGGAATCAGAAGGTCTGAGGGTAGTTTGAGAGATCCCTTGTTGAACGGACCGCTTCCCGTGAAGCGGCGCGTCGTTAGCTTATTGTTTTTATTGCATACGAGTCAGCAGACTGCAGGTCTGGACCTCTGGTGCTTTTATTCGGACGGTGGTTCCATGTGCAGGGATATTGCGTTTGACTACGATGTGTCTTGTCGATGGAATGGCGGCAGATCTGAGCTGGATGAGGCCTAACTAACCTCACGGGGCGTCTTATTAAATAATTGAGTGGCTAACCTCGACAGGTAGTGCGTTTGGGAGCTGAGGAGAACGAGATGTCATGAGCATCTACCAAGAAATGGGAACCAGACCTACGAGCAACAGCATCCATCCATTATCTTCAGCTTCATCCTCTACTAGGGTCGTGGGTGTATGTGGGGGGGGGGGGGGATTCCCCATGCCCATCCATAAGAAAACGTTACATGCACTGGGTAGATAGACCCAGGACAGGGCGCCAATTCCAATCCATCATTGGGAACACACATACACTATATGGGGCAATTTAGAGCATCCAATTCACCTTGAAACCATGTTTTTCGGCTGTGGGTGGGGGATACAGGAGAACCCCCAAAGGGACAGAGGAAGCCCACACAGACACAGGGAGAACATGGAAACTTCACCTAGATTGGGATTCGAACCTGGAACCCCAGTGCTGAGAGGAGAACATGCTAACCACTAAGCCACCTGGTAATATTTTCATGATCATCAGTAATATTAAAAATACAGTATTTCATGGCAACGTTTATAACTATGACAGGGCGGCATGGTGGCTTAGTGGTTGGCATGTTCTCCTCTCAGCACTAGGGGTTCAGGTTCGAATCCCCATCTGGGTGAAGTTTTCATATTCTCCCCGTGTCCACGTGGGTTTCCTCCGGGTTCTCCGGTTTCCTCCCACAGTCCAGAAACATAAATCAAGATCAATTGAATTCTCCAAATTGCCCCATATAGAGTGTGTCTGTGTGAGTGAGTGTGTGCCCAGTGATAGATTGGCGCCCTGTCCTGGGTGTATCTGCCCAGCGCCTGAAACGTTCTCCCCTTGATGGGCATGGGAACCCCCCGACCCTAATAGAGGATAAAGCGGGAGATAATGAGATGAGATGAATCTGTAATGTTGGTTAATGAACCATGACTCATTTAAGTGAATCTAGTTGATGGGCGGCAGCAGAGTGGATTAGTGTTTAGCATGTTCTCCTCTCAGCACTAGGGATTCCCGGTTCGAATCCCAATCTGGGTGGAGTTTCCATGTTCTCCTCGTCTCCGCGTGGGTTTCCTCCGGGTTCTCCGGTTTCCTCCCACAGTCCAAAAACATGGATCAAGGTCAATTAAACTCTCCAAATTGCCCCATATAGAGTGTTTATGCGTGAGTGAGTGATAGATTAGAGTCCTGTCCTGGGTGTATCTGCCCAGCGTCCGAGACGTCCTCCCCTGGATAGGCATAGGGACCCCCCCCCACCCTACTAGAGGATAAAATTGAGATAATTATCCCAATTTAATTTGAGTCAGAGCCATGATACTGCCCCCTGGAGCAAAGAGGGTGAAGTACATCAGTCACTTGCCCGACCCCCTAGCCACCCCACTACCATGAAAATCATTTAAAAGAGTCATGATGCCCAAACAATGCTATTACTTTGTAATTCTTAATTAACATTATTAACTAATCTGGTTATTTGTTGACTGATTAGAGAGTATTATTAGCCTCCTGCTTGGCGTGGGTTGGGGTGGGGCAAGATGTGTGTTGTCATTCACTTTTCAAAAGCACTTTAATAAAAAGCACAAGACAATGTCATCATGCTGCAATGTGGGGAACCGGGGGGGGGGGGGGTTGAGGATCATGAAGGTGCCATGGACGATACGGACTGACGGAACATCTCAGGGTTGTGACTGCGTTCCGTTGGTGGACAGCAGACGAGTCCTCTCTTTGGCCGAGCCTCTCCTCTGGAGCAAGGACCCGCCTTCTCCGCGGTCGGCCCAATCGCAGCGGTCGGCTCCGCCCTCGGAGCGTCGGGAGTTCTGCCGGGTGGGCGTTCCGTAAGGACGACCGTTCTTCTCGTCTGCGACAACGAGAGCGGGCCGCGGCGCTGTGTGAGTAAGGAAAGCGTGTCCTGCGTTGCCAGATCCACTGATATCATCACATCAGAACATTAACATCACATTGCAACAAGTATCACTAGTGCAAGCTGGCTGAGTGGTTGGCATGTTCTCCTCTCAGCACTAGGGATTCCCGGTTCAAATCCCAATATGGGTGGAGTTTCCATGTTCTCCCCGTGTCCGTGTGGGTTTCCTCCGGGTTCTCCGGTTTCCTCCCACAGTCCAAAAACGGGGATCAAGTCAATTGAGTTCTCCAAATTGCCCCATATAGAGTGTGTGTGTGTGAGTGAGTGTGTGCCCAGCTATAGATTGGCGCCCTGTCCTGGGTGTATCTGCCCAGCGTTTGAAGCGTCCTCCTCTGGATGGGCATGGGGAACCCCCCCCCCCCACACGACCCTAATAGAGGATAAAGCGGAAGATAATGGATGCATAACAAGAGCACTGACATTTCACCTTTAATATTTCGCTGGGCAGCACAGTGGTGTCATGGTCAATATGTCTGCCTTGCACCACTAGGGATTCCCATTTCAAATCCCCATCAGGGTGGAGTTTCCATGTTCTCCCCGTGTCCGCGTGGGTTTCCTCCAGGTTCTCCGGTTTCCTCCCACAGTCCAAAAACATGGATCAAGGTCAACTGAATTCTCCAAATTGCCCCATATAGAGTGTTTGTGTGAGTGAGTGTGTGTCCAGTGATAGATTGATATTCTCCCCTGGATGGGCATAGGAAACCCCCTGCAACCCTAGTTGATGATAATAGATGATAACGAGAACGCTGACATTTCACCTTTAAAATTCTGCCGGCAGCACGGTGGCTTTGTGGTCATTACGACTGCCTCTCTGTACTGCGGATCCCGGTTGGAATCCCAATCTCTTCTCCATGTTCTCCATGTTCTCCTCATGTTCAAGAGTCCACCCTCGTTTCCTCCCACAGTCCAAAAACATGGATTCAAGGTGAATTGGCTGCTCTAAATTGCCCCTATATGGTGTGTGTGTGTCTATCTGAGTGAGAATGTTCCCAGCAATAGATTGTCGCCCTTTCATGGGTGGACCTGCCTAGTGCCTGAATCGTTCTCCCCTGGATGGGCATGGGGAACCCTCTACTAGGGTCAAGGGGGGGGTTCCCCATGCCCATCCAGGGGAGAACATTTCGGCCGCTGGGCAGATACACCCAGGACAGGACGCCAATCCATCGCTGGACACACACTCACTCACACACACACACTCTATATGGGGCAATTTGGAGAACTGAATTGACTTGATCCATGTTTTTGGACTGTGGGAAGAAACCGGAGAACCCGAAGGAAACCCATGTGGACACGGGGAGAACATGGAAACTCCGCCCAGATTGGAATTGGAACCGGGAATCCCTAGTGCTGAGAGGAGAACATGCCAACCACTAACCACTGGGCCACCCTGATATATATACTGTATATATTCATTCATTCATTCATACATTATCTCCCGCTTATCCTCTATCAGGGTCGCGGGGGGGTTCCCCATGCCCATCCAGGGAAGAACGTCTCGGGCGCTGGGCAGATAGACCCAGGACAGGGCGCCAATCCATCGCTGGGCACACACTCACTCACACACACACACTCTATATGGGGCAATTTTTGAGAATTCAATTAACTTGATCCATGTTTTTGGACTGTGGGAGGAAACCGGAGAACCCGGAGGAAACCCACGCAGACACAGGGAGAACATGGAAACTCCACCCAAATGGGGATTCGAACCGGGAATCCCTAGTATATATATATATATATATATATATATATATATATATATATATATATATATATATATATATTCATTCATTCATTCATTATCTTCCGCCTTATCCTCTATTAGGGTCGTGGGGGGTTCCCCATGCCCATTCAGGGGAGAACGTCTCGGGCGCTGGGCAGATACACCCAGGACAGAGCGCCAATCCATCGCTGGGCACACACTCACTCACACAGACACACTCTATATGGGGCAATTTGGAGAATTCAATTGACTTGATCCATGTTTTTGGACTGTGGGAGGAAACTGGAGAACCCGGAGGAAACCTACGTGGACACAGGGAGAACATGGAAACTCCGCCCAGATTGGGATTGGAACCGGGAATCCCTAGTGCTGAGAGGAGAACATGCTAACCACTAACCACCCTGATATATATATATATATTTAAACCCTAAAATCAACACACCACAAGTCATACCACCCATACTGTATGTCAGGACCGTCCCGCCCCCTGTCCGCTTGTGATCATGAGAACATGGGTGCTGTTGTGTCCTCATTGGACGTCCTAACATAAAGCCGACTCACCAACGAGAGCTTGTACAGAGGGCTGGTCATGTGAGCTGAGCAGCTGCGCCTGAATCGTCTCCACCACTCTCTTAAACCTGCGACTCGGACCTGTCCACACACACGAAGACGCACGGAACATCAGCCTCAGATCTGCAGATGGATCATCCACACCTTCACTGGTCCATGTTCTCATTACCTGATATGAGGGTGAAAATCACACTGTAGATCCCATAATCCCGCCTGCCTTCTCGCTCCCGCTCGCGTTCCCGTTCCCGTTCCCCCTCCGAAAAGGAGATGTCCACCTGAAACTTGACGGGTTTCTGGAACACGGACGATCCGCCGGTGGCTTTGTACTCAGCTCGGAAAATCGTCTGGGACACCACACTGTGACTGAGGGATGGGATCTAAAAAATATATATATAAATAATATAGATTATCATATCATATGAAATATATAGGGGTGGCACAGTGGTTTAGTGGTTAGCATGTTCTCCTCTCAGCATTAGGGATTCCTGGTTCGAGTCCCAATATGGATGGAGTTTCCATGTTCTCCCCGTGTCCGCGTGGGTTTCCTCCGGGTTCTCCTGTTTGCTCCCACAGTCCAAAAACATGGATCAAGTTAATTAAGTTCTCAAAATTGCCCCATATAGAGTGTGTCTGTGTGAGTGAGTGTGTGCCCAGCGATAGATTGGCGCCCTGTCCTGGGTGTATCTGCCCAGCGCCTGAAATGTTCTCCCCTGGATGGGCATGGGGAACCCCACCGTGACCCTAATAGAGGATAAAGCAGAAGATAATGGATGGATAATTAGAGAGACTCGACTTTTGGGCGGCACGGTGGTTTAGTGGTTAGCATGTTCTCCTCTCAGCACTAGGGATTCCCGGTTCGAGTCCCAATATGGATGGAGTTTCCATGTTCTCCCCGTGTCCGCGTGGGTTTCCTCCGGGTTCTCCGGTTTCCTCCCACAGTCCAAGAACATAGCTCAAGGTTAATTGAATTCTCCAAATTGCCCCATATAGAGTGTATCTGTGTGAGTGAGTGTGTCTCCACTGATAGATTGGCGCCCTCTCCTGGGTCTATCTGCCCAGCGCCCGAAATGTTCTCCCCTGGATGGGCATGGGGAACCCCCCCACGACCCTAATAGAGGATAAAGCAGAAGATAATGGATGGATAATTAGAGAGACTCGACTTTTGGGTGGCACGGTGGTTTAGTGGTTGGCATGTTCTCCTCTCAGCACTAGGGATTCCCGGTTCGAATCCCCATCTGGGTGGAGTTTCCATGTTCTCCCCGTGTCCACGTGGGTTTTCTCCGGATTCTTTGGTTTCTTCCCACAGTCCAAAAAACATGGATCAAGGTCAATTGAATTCTCCAAATTGCCCCATATAGAGTGTGTATGTGTAAGTGAGTGTGCCCAGTGATAGATTGGCGCCCTGTCCTGGGTCTATCTGCCCAGCGCCCGAGACGTTCTCCCCTGGATGGGCATGGGGAACCCCCCCCCCCCCACGACCCTAATAGAGGATAAGATAATAGATGGAATATATGAAAATAAAAATAATAAAAGATGAGCACAGAATGCAGGCTGAACTCTGATCATGTGAGAAAGCTGCAAAAGTTTGAACACACCCCTTCTTGCTTCTCTTATCATATAGATGGATTTTGTAGTTTTATAATTACAGACTGTAGTCCATCTGTGTTCTTGTTGTTGTTAGTCCCCTGTTGGTTCTCTGTTCTCTATTGACAGAACAGGTATCATTTGGGTGGTGGATTGTTTATTGTCAGTTCTGCAGTGACACTGATGTGGTGAGGGGGTTTTAGTGCAGCAGTGCTGCTGGAGTTTCATTTCTCCACCTCAGTGACACTGCTGGGATAGGAATA